>JARWLF010000645.1:0-14192 GCA_029853055.1 Scenedesmus sp. KT-U
GTCAGTCGTACTTCCCAACATGCAGTCAAAGAGTAGTCAACAACTACTAGCAATCTATATCAACAATTGAACACCATGCAACCTGTAGTACTGCTTAAACACTACACTTGAGCGACACCGCAATGACATGGCATCAGCAGCAGCGGCAAATGCAGCAGATACTGAGGGCCTCAGTATTAGGTGGCTGGAAGTATAATCTGCATGGTCCATGTTGGCAACATACCAACTCCGTCTTCGTAGTGACTGAATGAGAGCTAAGCATAATCTACAGCCGCAGCCCCAACTTGGGTATGACATTCAGCTGCAACCGCGGCGGGTATGACATTCAGCTGCAACTCGAACAACGATCTGGACGTTGCTGTCACAGTAGCAGGTTGCATGCAACTAGTCGTGCAATCCATAAACTGCGTACATGTCTGTCGTCCCAATAATTTACAACATTGCATTTGCAACAGTGTAATTGAAGGATGTACGTTGTGCATTGATGTAAAAAATATTGTGCCGCATTGAATCCCCGCAATTGCAACAAGGCTTGTCCTTACTCAGACATGTGTAACCACAGTTCAATGTAGAAGGTTTGTGCGCAGAACAACAACAAAACTGAATCCACCTTGACTGTTGTTGCTGCTGCCGCTGCACTGCTGGACCCCCTTGAGAGATTGCTGCTGCTGCTGCTGAGTGATAAGTTATTGCCTGCTGTTGTCAGGGAAGCTTCCCTTAAGGCTGCTGGTGTCACCGGTCAGAGAGGCTGACTCAACCCGCATGTACAAGCAGCTTGCACAAGGGTCCGCTGAGAATGGCAATGGAATTGCAGTACAACATCAAACACTGCTGAGCAGCTGCTACAGTAGTAACATCTGAATATAGCTCACCCAAAGCACTTTGATGACCAGCTTGTTTATTACTTGAGCTGATGTGACATCACTCAGCGATTCAGGTGACAAAGCAACAACAAGAACATGGATTTTTGATACAACATGCTTCAGACAACAAACGTGTTGCACTGCCAGTATGGTACCTGTTGCCGCGAGTTGATGTTCATAAACCTCAGCAGCATTTGCCAAGTGGGAGATGGTCACTAGCTGGTTATCCGCCATCGTTATGGCTGGTGTTGTTATCCTGCCAACATGATGTTGACACTACTGACATTGAGGTGAGTCCCATGATCCCCAACCACACATGGCCCAAGTTGTCAATGGTCACATGATATCAGTACATCAGTGTACTACATATCTTGACCACCGTGCAGACTGCTAACACCCAGTTCTGATCTGTAGCATGTCGGTCATGGATACTGCCAGTCACTGACGGTCACCAACGGTTGTAAGTGGTGTAGCATACAACTGGTTGGTAGTTGGACCACCGTGACCCCATGGTGGCCACAAGCTTGGCGGTCGCTGTTGGCTGTGTCACTAAAACATCTGCGACAAAGAATCATCGCAGCAAATTGTTTGTTGAACTGAACGCCCTTATCATTGCTACAGCCCGCGGCAGGGGGGGTAAGTCCATTTTTGTGGCAAATCTTTTTGCATGGCATGCGTCAGTCACACCTTTCTTAAGGAGCGGGTTTGCTCTTCTTCTTTGATAAGGTCAGAGGTGGAATGGGACTTAGCCGCTTGATGTACTTGTTCTGACAGACAAGACCCAACCGTTATTTATACCTCAGCCTAAGGCATGGCTGAGGCAGGCTACTAATCCACTTTGGCTCGACGGCCATGTTGATCATTGCCCAGCCTGTTACCAGCTTATTCAGCATGTACTCCTATTGTCACAGCTCGTCTAACACTATACACAACAGAACAATATGACTCCACTGGCTGCTAACTCTACTAGAGCCACATTATCCAACAACTTGTTGTGCACCTTCTATGGCACGAAATATGTGACCAAGGATTTAGAAGGTTACAGTGTAAAGACCCATAGATCTAAAGTGCCTAAAGTAGCCCCAAGAGCAAATGTGAGCTTTCTGCATACGCCCATGCTGGCCATGTATCAGAAGCCTTGAAGACCACCAAGACTTGACTGCTTTGATATTCCCAAACCCCGACAACTCTCACCCTTGACTTGACTTTGAAGTCGAGCAGTGCTGGTCATGTAGACCAATCAGCTATGCAGAACATTCCAGAACCATCTCAATGCAGCTTTATCGCATGATTCAAACCCATTCAACTTCTGCAAGTTGCGCAATCCGGTGAGATGGCTCAAAGCACTAAGGCACTCCTGTCCCGACAATCGAGCCTTGTATCTATGACCCAAACCTAGGGATGTCAAGCCTTGAAGTCTGCCAACAGTGGGCAACAAGTCATCGTAAACCTGGTCAAAACAACCCAAAGTCAAATCACGCAGCTCTGGTAGCTCCAGCAGAACTGCTACAGCACCCGTGTCACCCACAAAATGTTCGGAGTAGATTGAGACACATGTCAAACCAGTGAGGTTAGAGAGGTGCATCAAGTCATCCAGGTTATACTCCACCCAGTGCTCCAATGATATGCGCAACTTTCTCAACCGTGTAAGGTGCACTAGTGACCTGCAAACATTGGCAATCCGATCCCTTGCTGCTTCAATTGCTTCTGTAGGTGAGACATGATCATCATCCTCCGAGGGCTTCATGGCATCTATATCCAGTTTGGTCAACCCTTCAAGCAAGCTGATTGCTTCTATCAGTTGCGCCATCTGCGGCACAGTGCTTGTCACTTCGAGCTCTAGTGCCACTAGGTGCTGCAACATCCCCCAAGTTGGTGCTGCTATCAGTGCCTCGCTTGTTCTGCTGTACCTAAGATCTATCTCCACCAATTTCTGCATGTTGTTGAGGGATAACAGATGCTCGGGCTGTGGGTTGTACATGGCCGGCGCTGGAGCTAGCTTCAATCGCTGCAAATGCTGCATGGAGGGAATATCAAACGCCGACAATGCAGGGAGCAAGCTGTTACTGGTGCTAAGTTTCAACATCTGCAGTCCTTTTGGTAGATCTGCTCTGACTGTGCCATTGCAGACAGCACGCAACTGCTGCAAGTGCTTCAGATGAGAGAGATCGAGGTCCGCTGTCTTGTCAAGTCTGCCACTGAGCCCCAAGTCAAGTTTGTTGAGTTGTGTGGGGAGTAAATTCCACTGACAATCGTACGGTAGTCGGTGCATGAACAAGTCTGTCAGTTTTGTCAAGTTGCTGAGACTGCTGAAGTACTCGTCCAAGGTCCACTCCACTGCAAACGGGCACACTGCAAATGCGGAGACCTGTATATGCAGGCTCCTGAGATTGCTAAGCTTACCAAGTTCCTCAGCCACTGCGAGTCTGCTTTTTGTTGCTTGCGGTAGTAGGAGAATTTTCAGCTGTGTCAATGATGCCGCTGGGAGAGCCGACAGCAACATTGAGCTTACCAAGTCATAGCCACATATGAAGCTCTCAATCTGAAAAAGCCTTTGACGATTGGCTGTTGCTGAGGAGACTGCTTGACAAGGATTTGAATGTCCAGCAAGACCATGCATTGCTGATGAAATGTCATGAGCAGCTCCCACAGCTCCCAAGCCCGCAGCCAAAACATCACGTGCCTGAGCTGTGGTGCTCTCAGGGTGCCAGCAGGTTGCATTAACCCCTATGCTGCGTATCATACCAGGGTACAAGGATACCCATTTGACAAACTGCTGCAACCGGCGCAAATCTGCTGCAACCTCATCAGGGCTTTCGGCTTTCGCCCTCTGGAAGCTTACTACTGTGATGCGAGCATTGGATTGCTGGACTGCTTCTCTCCAAGCCCTGCAGACTTGCACTATTTTGCAGATGTTCTGCGGGTCTGCTGCTATTGCTGGTTGCTGCAGGGCAACTGACAGTCCTTCCATACAGAAAGCCTGAACAGCAGCAAGGCAAAGAAAAATTGTCAATCATGCGCCTCCCAGCCGTATGATACATGCGTGCGATCACAGTACGTGCATCATTCTGAGTGGTGGTCGCTTCAGGTATGCACTGGTACATATGACCTTTTGTATGAAGAGAACCTGCAGCAGGGACGCCTTCTTAACCAACCTGACTCATTATAAGTTTATTCTGGGTTGGGAGGTCTACGTCGTGTACACAAGGGGTGCTGCGACACTGCCCGCCTTGGGAGCTGCGCTCCAGCGGCTCCATGCTTGGGTGATTCATGCTGGTTGAAGGGAAGGGGGCTTGTACTACTGTAGGAGGTCGCCAGTAGTACTTAGCAAAGGATGACACAGGGACGGACCACTAAAGTAAGCAGACGAGAGCTCGGACTCCAAGTTCCCTTCACAGCACGTTGTTTGGAGCGCACGACAGTTGCCTCCCTGTTAGCAGATTGACCAAGATAGGTGCACTCAACCTCACTACAGTAGTTTTGTGTAATGTGAGGACTAGTCCAACAGCAGGGGCCGTGCAGCTGGGCATCCGAAGCGCTGCAACACGGTGGTGATAACATCTGTCTTCGCAGAGACCCCGCCAGAACGGACCTTCAGTTCAGATCATCCGGGATGTTACGCTCACAACATAATAAGTATCCGTCCCATGCCTCGGGCGGTGTCGATTCTTCGCACCCCCCTCCCGGTACACTGTGTTCAATTGATAAACTGCACCATGCTACCAGCTGCCAACTGCCGACTCGGCTGAGCCAGCGTCACCGTGGAAAGGTTCAGCTCTCCTACAGATCAAGCCAAGTCTTCAGCCCAGCCGAGGGATTTCGTAATACCTTGAGCTGTGTTGAACGAGCTAGAGGTACTGTCTATGGCACATATGTGGACACGCAATCCCTTCTCAACAAACTTGTTTAGGGTATGTGCAGATAGGGCCAAAACATCCGCATTTAAGGTACGACTTCCAACCCAACAGCAAGGTCTGGGATCTGGTCCAAGAGGCAAATGAGAATCTGATGTGATCTCAGCGTGGTGCACTGATCAGCTGCTTGATATTTTGCAGCGAAAACCGGTGATTCTGTGATTAACGGGTCCATGCTGTCGGAAGTAGTCACACAAGGCCTACCCACAAGCCTGATCGGGCACAGTGTGCATATGGTATGTAACAAGTGAGCCTGTGGCTGGAACAGCAACCACACATATATCAGTTTCATCAACTTCACCTGATTGCAAAATCTGTTGCTGTAGGTGCAATCATACTCAACAGCTGCTTCACAACCTGCCAGGTCTCAACCCAGCGGACCAAACCCTGGTGCTGCTACTGCATGCAATCAACAACCACCGTTTTGCTACCAAAACTGGTGATATAAACTTGACTATTCTTAAGGGTCTACCATTGTACAAAGTTGTAACCTTGCAACCCTGCTGCTGCTGCTGCTCGCTCAGATGTGCGTGTTGACTAATACTGCTCAGGCTTCAGTCAATATCTCTGGAGCATACACCTGAGACAGCAGCAGCAATGGCAGCATCAGCCCTGAAAAGTACTGTGCTTGCTGTACAGGTATCTCTGCAGCAGTTATATACCAGCATAGCATTGCCAGGCTGTCTTGATGTGAGCAACTGAACAGATGCATATGCCAGTCACTGTAGTACTTTACATGCGGCTGTGCCATAGCAGTACAACATAGCAATGATTGCAAGATCGTTGCTCTCCTGTTGCAAAGTGATCAAGCCACACACACACACACACAAACACACCTGATGCAGCACAACACTCTTGCAGCAGTAAGGTCCTCTGCCAGGACTGACCTGGAGAAGACGCCAAACTGTTGCAGCAGGCTGTATGCAAAGATCAACTGTCTCAGGCATGCATACTATGATATAGTGCACACGTATCACCACACATCTTGTCAGCACAATACATCTTGCAGCAGCAGCAGCAGAAGCCAAAGAAAAGTGTTACGCATTGCGCCACACCGAGTCCATATAGTTGCACCATAGTTGGAATCTGTCTCTGCAATGCAAACACAATGGCCAAGGTGTAGTAGGGTTCGAGCATGACAACCCAGGTCCCAAACCCACCTTGGCGGTGGCAGCGGCGGCTGCTGGCAAAGTGGTGCGGGCTGAGCATCATCCTGCTTAACAGCAGCAGCAGATCCAGAGTACCATCAGTGCCAGGATGTAACCTCTAATGTTACTTTCTGTCTGGTGGTAGGACAGCAGATGTGTGTGCTGCTGTAGTGGTAGCGGCTGCAGTTGCTGCTGCTGTGCCGCCGCTGTGCTGCTGCTGCTGCTGCTGCTGCTGTTCAGGATCTGAGGCTTCTTGAATGACAGCTCTCCTCTATTGCTGCGGTTGTTGTCTGGCTCGCACTCTTCAAGATGAACAACAGCAGCAGCAGCAGCAGCGGCAGCAAGGGCAGCGGCTTGAGAAGTGTCTGCACATACTCGATGCAGATCACTCCAGCAGTCAATGTATGACCAGCAGGATGATCAAACTACTAGATCATGATCAGATCAAAGTCGAATGGAAGCAAGTGATCATCAGGCTTGACAGCACTTTGGAAGCTACCTAGCCCAGAAGAACGTCTGCTGCCTGGATCAGATCTTGATCAAGAACCCAATGCAAGAGATCATGCAGTCATGTTATGCTGATCATGATAACACTGTCATAACTGTTATTCACCCACCTGTAACAGACTCAGATGACAATGTAGATCACGCACCAGACGAGTTCTTTGTACAGACAGTTCTTGCTCATCAAACTCATCAAACTGATTCAGGACTCAATGTCCTGTAATGCAAGCAGCAGCAGCAGCAGGAGAGACAGTAGTAGCTTGTAAGTATCACTCATCCCCCCACTTATGATCATGATCATCATGATGATCATTGTGGATCAAGATCTCATCACATCAAGACAGCAGTTGGTGCCAAGTGCCAACTCCTATTGAGCACCTGCAACAAACTGTTGCCTTAACATGAGTGCTGCGTGGCACAAGCCTGCTGATTTGTTCAGATCATACGGACTTGTGAACGCTATAGCATGCATGTTGTTCAACACTGATCACACTTTCAAGCATGTGCTGCTAAGCAGCAAACATCTTAACTGTAACTTACTAACCTGTAACACATACTTTGTCGCAGGTCATTGAGCCCCATGACTCCCAGATATTCTAAAACTTTTGATGAAGAGCATTTGGTTCATGTCAACGCAACAAGTGGAAACACGCGATCTGGCTGTTGCTGCTGCTGCTGGCAGCAGTATATTGAGTGCCGCTTGCTACTGCTGTCAATGCTGATGCATTCTGCAGCAGCAGCAGCAGCAGGGGGGACAGCAGCTGGTCCATTTGTACATATATCCACCAGATCAATGCAGCCATCGTGATGATCATGATGATGGCAGCACGTGATCATGATCAGATCTGAGATCAGCATGCAGCAAGTGATCAACAGACATGACAGCGCTCTGGAAGAGCTCATGCTACTGAAGATCATCTGCTGCCTTGATGAGATCATAATGCACATAGTGTCAGGTTAAACTCATGAGTGCTAGTACTGTCATCTTGTCTGGTTCCATCAGTTGCAGGACGCACAGCTGCTCCTTGACAGAAGCACTTAGTATGCAAAGCTGACTGTGACACCACAGCATGTGCCAAGATATATGTTACATGCATTGTCATGACGGTCATCAACCAACTTGTAACAAATCTATTTTGACAATATAGGGTGCGCACCATACGAGCTTCTGTGGTTGACAGCTCGCCTTCAGCACACTATTCAAGGACTCAGAATCATGTTAGGCAAGCAGCAGCAGCAGCAGCAGCAGCAGCAGCAGCAGCAGGGACAGTTGCAGCTTGTGAATTTGATGCAGCCGCCAAGCCCTGATCATGATCATCATGATGATGATGATCATTGTGGATCAAGATCTCATCACCTCAAGACAGCAGTTGGTGCCAACTGCCGGATCACACCGTCACTCCTGGCAGACGGTACAAACTGCTGCCTCCATATGAACTGCTACGTGGCAATCCTCTGCTGCTTCAATCAGAACATTATGTGCCAGTGGCGTTGTGCACACTGAAAACATGCATGTTGTTCGAAACTTATTCATACAGCCCAGCGTGTGCTGCTATCCAGCCAACGTCATTACTGTTACTTACCAACCTGTTAGAGAAAGATTGTAGCGGTATCAAGTTGAGTTGAGTTCCAGATGTTGTGAACCCTCATGAGCAAACTCCTCATCAGCGCTGCTGCAAGTCAGCGCAACAAGCGGCAATGCACGGTCTGCAACATTGGACTGCTGCTGCTGCTGCTGGTAGTGTTGGTGGTGCTGGCAGCAGTGCATTGTGCTTGCTGCTGTCAGTGTTGATGCATTCTGCATAATGAAGAGTGCGTGATGCGGCAAACGAATGCTGGCAGCAGCAGCTGGCTCAAGGCAGGGACAGTTAGCCGCATAATCCAACAACGCTCTTTCATTACATACTTCTGCCGGTGCTGCTGCTGATGGTGGTGGTACAGCCAAACAGATTGGAAAAACAGCAGCCGCAGCAGCAGCAGCAGCAGCAGCTTCACATGACTTGATGCATTTGTGCATTGACTGCTGTGGCACTGCTGCAGTAGCCCACCTGCTGCTGCTGCTGCTCGTCCAGATCTGTTGTTCTTCAAGTTGCTCTGGCGCGAGTCCGAATTGCTTGAGCATATATCTACGCAATCCTGCACAGAGACAACAGCAGCAATGACAGCAGCAGCGCTCAGTAAGAGTGCAGCAGCCACAGCAGCTGGTGAGCTACTGCAGCAAGTATTAGAAACAACAATTAGAAAACGACACATGATACTCAGCATCTGCAAGCTGCAGCACACCATATGTCAACCATGTCTCTTGCCACCCAGCATTGTCAACACTGTAAATCATATCTTAAGCCTTAAAGGCCCGTGGTGGGCACCAAGGCTATGACAAGCTTACAGCGCTGGCAATGCAACAAAGCCGACAAGCAGGATGTGGAATGCAATGCATTCATTGGATGACTGTTATGCTCACTTTGATTGGCACATGTGACGCAGCATATATTTGGTACTACCAGATATAACACTTTGACAAGCTGCACCCTTGGATGAGTGGTGAGCCCACTGCCCAGCGGTCAAGATCACCAGACCAGCATATAGTAGGTACCTGGCAGCAGCAGCAACAGCATTGCAGCAGCAGTCGTGCTGCGGCAGAGTTGTACTTGCCAACCCAACAGCAGTTTGATAAGTACTTTTGCTCCATTCCTGTGTGCATGCAGGTGCTACACAGCTAGGCGAAGAAAGCTCACAAACGCAACAAATGCAACAAACAGCAGCAGCAGTAGTGGCAGCAGTAGTCATACCTGATGAAGGCTGCTGCTGCTGACTCAGCGGGTGAGTTCAAACTGGGCAATGCAGAACGTCAGAGACATCTCCATCATCAGTGCGAAGTGACAGGAGTATATCTGCCGCTATGGTTGATGCTTCTGCAGCGGCCGGGAGTACTGCTGCTGCTGTTGCTGCTGCCAGGTACAGCAGCACGCGTTGAAGCCACTCGACAGCTGGAATCACCAACCTGAACAACGTCACACGACTGCTGCTGCTGATGGTGTCGTAAGGTTACGATACTTGCTGTACTGCATTCCACATGTCTGCTGAAACAGCACTAAGGGGATGCTAGCTGCCAGACAACTGCTGCTGCTGCTGCTGCTGCTGCTGCCGCTGCTGTGCATTATCATCCTGCTGCTATTGCTGCCAACCAAGTGGAATAAACACCAAAACCATATTTGCAGTGCGTGAGCTGGATGATGACAATGATGGTGTGAACTTCACAGTGTTGCTGTGTGAAAAAATATCCAATGGTGTGAAGTTCACCGTCCTGAACAAATGGGAACTCCAGTGAGAAGTTGTATGTGAACTTGAGGATGCCATTGTGGCAAGCTTGAGCTCACATGCAACAGTGCACCGGATCAATGCAACTTGCGTGGCGATCATAGTAGACTCTGCCATTCACTGCATTCTAATTTCATAAGCAAACAATAGACTTCCTGAACCTGCTAACTGCACGATGCGGCAAAGTGCAGCAATAGCTTTAGCTTGAGACGGCAAAACATTGAATACCAAAAATACACCAATACACAAGCTGATGTCCTGAACGACACACATCATGTAAGCCCTGAAAACAATCCAGAATTGTTGTATGTAACTTTCTTGAACACGGCGACTGACAGCAGCCTGGAGACCTGGCAGCAGCAGCAGCAGCAGCATGGTTCAGATCTGTGTTGTGGCAGCCACAGTCACCAATCTGCTGAACAGCTATCTCAACTATCATACAACAGAATGATATGCGGGCTGGAGGTACAGCAGTAGATACTGCATACAAACACATCAGCATTTGTATACATGTACTTTGAAACCTTGTGTTATACATGTAGACTCCTGGCAATTGTCAATGATGTGTGCTACATACTAGTACGTCTCAAGCGGATAGCAGTCAACATAACCGACAGCAAGTACAAACTGCTGCTGGTGCTACTGCTTGAGTGAAGTTACTACTAGTGCATGCTTTTCGCCTTACGACCCAGCCAGTACAGTATAAGCTTTACCGCAGCAACCACATGCTGAAGCTTGTAATCTTTCCTAGGGTTGAATGTCTTTGGTGTGTTTTAATCTCTTGAAAGGCGAAAAACACGAAAAGATGCATTGCAGTGTGAATCTGTAATGCATTAGGATTGACATCACCTTGGTGCTTCTTATTCTGCCTGAGTGTCTGGATCTCCTGCTGGTTGATAATGCATGACACGGCATAACACAGTATCAGCAGTCACTATCACGGAACCAGCATAGACCAAGGATACCTGCAGCAGCAGCAGCAGCAGCAGTGAGACATGCAGTGGTGAGTGTTGCACTCAAAACACCAGATGCATAGTTTCTCCCTCAGCTGAATGCATGTATGCATGCATAGGCTACACAGGCACTGCCTATTAATATCATGGAATGCTTCAAACAACAGCGACAGTGAAAGCAGCAGTAACGATACCTGCTGCTGTTGATGCAGTATGATATCCAACACCATACTGTCGAAGAATGGCATGGGCGTAATAAGAAGACAAAGTGCAACCACAAAGCAATCCTCAGAAAGTTTCACGGGCACGATAACACCACAATAAAATCATATGACAAGAGTGTGAGGGCATATCAATGTCTACCAATACCTTGTACAAATATCTGAATGTATTTGAGAATATACACAAACATCAGTTCTGCAATCACATACCTTGGTAGTACACTGCCTGGTAGTCGGGTGCAGAATGACCATGTAGACAAGCAGCAGCAGCAGCAGCAGCAGCAGCAGCGGGGACAGAAGCTTGTAGGCGCAAGGTACGTATGTCTTCCAGTGCGAGTTTCAGCCGCCAACTTGGCGGCCATGATCATCACTATGATGGTAGTATTAGTACATGATCAGATCTGAGACCAAAGCAGCAAGTGATCATCAGCCTTGAGAGCAACCTCAAGTCGGACACCAACCTGATTCCTTGATCAGACCATAGAGCAAAGTGTGAAAGATGATGAGCCCGTGTTGTGCTGATCCTGCTACAACTGTTATAACTCACATCACTCACCTGCCACAAAAATCTTTGACAGTGACAGTCAACACACCACTGCTGCTCTCCAATTGACGGCTCTCCTGCTGCTCTCCTGCTGCTCTCCTGCTGCTCTCCTTCGTGGCAGTCCAATCACTCAGACCAGTTCAGACAGCAGCAGCAGCAACAGCAGCAGCAGCAGCAGCAGCAGCAGCAAGGACAGCAGTGCACTGAGTGCAGTAATGACTAACAGTATGCAGTAAGGTCTCAATACATCTGGCTGGCAAGACTTTCAGTGCTGCTGCTGCTGCCGCCGTTGGCAGTTGTGCCCAGGGGTGTTGACCCCGACCAGCCTCTGCAGTCCTAATACCAAAGCCCCAGATCTATATATCATATTCATCAGACTTGAAGGCGGTTGTAGAACCACCACACAATGCAGTGGGTTTGCAGGCACCTTCGCCAAGTGTCAGAAGCAGCTGCTGCTGCTGTCGTCCTTGAAACATAAGACCAATGCAGCTGCTTGTTGGGACTACACAATTCATAACTCCGCCACAAGCTAGTGAAGTGCATTTTTCTCGTGGTTTATCCTTCATAGGGTAAATGTTGTTTGTCCCAAGCAGAGGCTGAGACCAAACACTTGGACATAAACATTCATCCGTTTGAAAGATGCATTGCAATCATGAGCATCAATGAAACAGCCAAGTTCCCTGAGTTCATGCTGTAATTGACCAAACAATGCCTAACGCTGTGTTGGATTGCACGTACAACAACAACACATGGATTTGGAACACTCTATGTGATTGCTCTAGGCACACCATAAGAAAGCAATACAATACAATACAATACAATACCATGCCAATGATCAACCAAACAAAGCATTGTACCCACAAGTGTATTTGAATCCGCATATTATGTCAACAACAAAAGTATGTCAGCATACATGCCAACAATAGTATGTACATGCGCATACCTTGCGCTGCCTGGTAGTTGAGCACAGAATGCTGCCAGCTCAGCAAAATGGGAGTTTGTCCAAAAGTGACACGACCTCTAGAAGAAACCTGGAGTGCAAGCAGCGAGTCTTCTGACTCGATAGCTACAACAGATGGTGATAATGCTGCGCCAAATTGCTGCTGCTGCCGCTGCAGCTGCCGCCATTGAGCAGCAGGGTCTTGTTTGCTTGTGACCAATGCTGCACAATTCATCCAGCCACCGAGCTGCCCTGCAGAACACAAGCAGCAAGTGCAGTCAGATGGGTCGGCTGTAACATTGCAGAAACGCCTTGCGGCCCAGCGTAATGCATTGTTGGTTGCCGGACCTGGACATGACAATGCAGTCAGATGGGTCGGTGATTCTGATCAGCATTGTGCTGACACACACACACACACACACGAGGGCTCTTGACACTTTCCAAGCCTCAAGCTATAGCAAACTCTTTCTGAAGTACTCTGACATAGCAGGGCTAGCGACGACTTGCCTTGATTGTTGTTGATGAATGACTTGGATATTGTGAATGAGCAGCAGCAGCAGCGGCGGCAGCGGCGGCAGCGGCGGCGGAAGCAACAAGGCAAGAGACAGTAGCCTGTCAGTTTTGCAAGAATGTCTCCAAGGCCAGATGCAGTTGTCAAGCGATGATGACGATCATCATGATGGAACGATAAGATCACGATCAGATCTGAGATCAATAAGACAGTTGATCATCAGCTTCACCGGCTATAGGAGCCAGAAGAACATGATCTGCCGTCTAGATCAAAGTATAATGCACAACGCACAGGATAATGTACACACATTATGTAATGTGCTGATCATGCTACCACTGTCAGAGCTGTTATTTATAAATAATCACCAACCTGTGACAGATGTAGGTGACAGTGATGATTACGCACCATACATGTTTTCATGCCTGACAGCTCGCCTTCACTGCAGGTCACTGACTCGGGATGTTGGGAGATCAACAGCAGCAGCAGCAGCAAGGGCAGTAGCTTGTAAGTTGAATTCAGCCGCCAAGTCATGATCATGATCATCAAGCATGTGCTGGCTATCTAGCCAACATCACAATTGTTACTTACCAGCCTGTAACAGATGGCTTGCAACAATGAACGTGAGCACCATGTCTTCCAGATTTCAACGCTGCGGTGACAGCAGCAACAGCAGCAGCAGCAACGGCAGCAGCAGCCATCCGTGTGAACATACTGCTCTACTGACTTGCAGCTCTTCTGGCAGCAGTCTGCCTGGCAGCATAGCAATCTTTTTAGTGTAATGTTACGCTTGGACAACAGGCGTATTTTACGTTGGGTGCAAAGCTGAATCGTTGCATTGTTTCCACAGTGTTGATTCTGGCACCATAACCACCAAGTGCAGCACACTGTTGCGGCGATGTGACGTCCTGGCTCAAATCAGACAGACTAGGCCAGGACCCACAACGCTACAGTAGCATGCTGTATACCATGCTTTACATACTTCGCATGGCTCGCATAATGCATATGATACCATCATGCCAATGCACCATGCAGCAATCACAACAGACACGGTGTGAATTGTGTCACATCAGATTTGCTAGTTGTCAAAATCTGCCTTTCCATCAAGGAGGTTTGGTATTATGAGGTTTAACCCTCCACCCACCTTCCTTGCCTTCTGTTGTTGCTGCTGTTGTCGCTTTGTATCCAACTCAATCTGTGAATGTATCTTGATTGGTTACATCGTGTTAAACGCCACTCGGGTCCTTCACGTCAAGTCTGTTGGTCTTCCCCTCTGAAC
>JARWLF010000646.1:0-14187 GCA_029853055.1 Scenedesmus sp. KT-U
TCCGGTGGAACGGCGCCCAAGCTATCCAGTTCACCGCCACCCGGCAAGGTGAACCGGATACGCCGCCTCGGCCCCCGCGCGCGGGCGTCCGAAATTTGTCTCCGCCACCCTGATCACACGCTTTTCCGCGGAAATCCGCGGTTTTCTGCTGCGCCGCAGCGCGACCGGCCGCTGCGGCCCGGCGACTCCGTGCCGATGAGGCCGCAACGGCGCCACCCCCGGCATGTTGTCGCGATGCCCCGCGGCCAGCCCGCAGCCCCAGACCCACGGACTGCAGATGACCGATGTTTCGTCCCCGTCCCCGCTTCCCAGCCTGCTTTTCCTGTCACCGGTGGTCCCCTATCCGCTGGACCGCGGCCAGCATGTCCGGATCGCCAACCTGATCGAAAGCTGCAGCCGCGACTTCGCCGTCACCCTGGTCAGCCCGCCCCCACCAGGTGAGGAGGGCAGGGCCCATCTGGCCGCGTTCTGCACCCGGATGATCTCCGTGGACCTGCCGACCGGGGCGGAGGTGACCACCCTGGCCGACACGCTGCACAACTTCATCCAGACGGGGGAGATCGTGGGGGGTGAGCGGCTGCCGCTGCTGCGCGCCTTCGCCCGGGCGCTGGAGGGGATCGCGCTCGACGGCTTCGACCTGATCTGGGTGGAACGGCGGGAACTGGCCCCGCTGATGCGGGCCTGGTCGGGCAAGACCGTGCTGGACCTGGACGATGTGGAGCACAAGAAGCACTTCCGGGAACTGCGCGGCCAGGTGTCGCCGCGCCGGACCATCCGGATGCTGCCCCGCGGCCTGCGGCTCTGGTACCGGGAGACGATGAGCGCGCGGCGCTACCTCGCCACGGTGGTCTGCTCCGACGAGGACCGGGACTACCTGTCCTGGTTCGGCATGGGCAATGTGCACACCGTGCCCAACGGCGTCGCCATGCCGGCGGGCCGCCCGCGGCGGCAGCGCCCGGGCAATGGCGGCAGCGCCCGTCTGGTCTTCGTCGGCAACATGCAGTACGCGCCGAACCTGGATGCGGTGGAGTACTTCGCCACCGAGATCCACCCCCTGCTGGACCGGCGCCTGTCCGGACTGGTGCTGGACGTCATCGGCCCCGGCGTGACGGAGGAGATGCAGCAGCGATTCGCCGGACCGGTCCGGTTCCGCGGCTTCGTCGACGATCTGGCGGCGGCGCTGGCCGGATATGACGTCTGCGTGGTGCCGCTGCGGCTTGGGGGCGGCACCAAACTGAAGGTGCTGGAGGCCATGGCCAACCGCATCCCGCTGGCCACCACGCCGGTGGGGGCGGAGGGGCTGGGGCTGAACCACCGGGTCAGCGCCCTGATCTCCTCCACCGCGGAGGAGATGGCGGACGACATCCACACCCTCTGCCTGGACCGGACCCTGGCGGAGCGGCTGGCGGAGAACGCCTGGCAGGTCACCAGTGAGCGTTTCCGCTGGGACCGCATCCGGGAACGGGCGGCCGACTGGCTGCGCGATCTGGCGACGCATGAGCGGACGGGCGTCCGCACTGTCAGAAATCTGTAGCCCGGGGGCGCTATAAGCGGCCATATCCGTGGGAAGCGAGTGCGGCGCTTCAGCCTGCCCCTAGGCAGACGACTGGAACCGCTAACCCGAACGCGCTATCTCCACCGTATCGCCGCTGATTGGAGCCCGGGCCGATGTCCGCCACCCCCGCCACCCACCTGATCACCCATGAAGAGTTCGAGGCAGCGCAGGACCGCCCGGCCAGCCCCGCCGACGCGCCCACCATCGGGGAGGTGGTGCAGCGGCGCCTGGGGCGGCGCGACATCCTGCGCGGGGCGCTGGCGACG
The DNA here is from genome assembly GCA_029853055.1 of Scenedesmus sp. KT-U. Taxonomy (NCBI): domain Eukaryota; kingdom Viridiplantae; phylum Chlorophyta; class Chlorophyceae; order Sphaeropleales; family Scenedesmaceae; genus Scenedesmus; species Scenedesmus sp. KT-U. The sequence goes on from JARWLF010000646.1 coordinate 1,822, forward strand.
ACGGCCCTGGCGGCGATGCTGCCGCCGCTGGCCCTGACGGCTGCCCGGCCGGCCCAGGCGGGCACGGCGGCCGGCGCCGCCAGCCGCTTCGGCTTCGCCGAGGTGCCGCATGGCGTGGACCAGACCCACCATGTGGCCGCCGGTCACAACGCCGATATCCTGATCCGCTGGGGCGATCCGATCTTCGCCGATGCGCCGGCGTTCGATCCCTATGCCCAGACCGCGGACAAGCAGCTGAAGCAGTTCGGCTACAATTGCGACTTCGTCGGCTTCCTGCCCCTGCCGCAGGGCGCCGACGGCGGGGACCACGGGCTGCTGTGGGTGAACCACGAATACACGGTGCGGGACGTCATGTTCCCCGGCTTCATCCCGGATGAGCTGGACCGGCTGCCGCCGGAGGAAGTGCTTGAGCGCTACACCAGGGAGCTGGCGGAGATCGAGATGGCGGCCCATGGCGGCACCATCGTGGAGGTGAAGCGCGGCGCCGACGGCAAGTGGGCCTATCTGAAGGACAGCCGCTACAACCGCCGCATCACGGCGTTGGACACCCGCTTCACCCTGACCGGCCCCGCCGCCGGCCACCGCCGCGTCAAGACCAAGGCCGATCCGGACGGCCGGACGGTCATCGGCATGGTCAACAATTGCGCGGGCGGCGTCACCCCCTGGGGGACGTTCCTGACCTGCGAGGAGAATTTCGACGGCTATTTCATGGGGGCGCTGGACCGCTCCCACCCCGAGCAGTCCAACTACGACCGCTACGGCGTTCCCGGCCAGTGGTACGGCTGGGGCCGGTTCGACGACCGGTTCGATGTGGGCAAGGAGCCGAATGAGGCCAACCGCTTCGGCTGGGTGGTGGAGATCGACCCCTACGACCCCACCTCCACCCCGCGCAAGCACACGGCCCTGGGCCGCTTCAAGCATGAAGGTGCCGGCGTCATCGTGAACAAGGACGGCCGCGTCGTCGTCTACATGGGCGATGACCAGCGGTTCGAATATGTCTACCGCTTCGTCTCCCGCAACAAGGTGGGCAGCGACCGCAAGGCGAACATGGAGCTGCTGACGGACGGCACCCTGTATGCCGCCCGCTACAATGACGACGGCACCCTGACCTGGCTGCCGCTGGTGCAGGGGCGCGGGCCGCTGACGGCGGAGAACGGCTTCCGCGACCAGGGCGACGTGGTGATCAATGTGCGGCTGGCGGCCACGCTGCTGGGCGCCACCCGCATGGACCGGCCGGAGGATGTGGAGGTCAATCCCAAGACCCACAAGGTCTATGCGATGCTGACCAACAATGAAGACCGCAAGCCCGCCGGCGGTCCGCACCCGGCCTTCACCCAGGTGAACGCCGCCAACCCGCGCCCCTGGAACGCCTGGGGCCACATCATTGAGATGACCCCGCCGGAGGAGGACCACACGGCCGACACCTTCCGCTGGGACATGCTGGTGCAGGCCGGCAACCCGGCCGACCCGGCCACGGGGGCCGTGTTCAACAGCGCCACCACGGAGAATGGCTGGTTCGCCTGCCCCGACAACTGCGCCATCGACGGGCAGGGGCGGCTGTGGGTCGCCACCGACCAGGGCAACAAGTGGCAGCGCGTCAGCGGCGTGGCCGACGGGCTGTTCTCGCTGGAGACGGAGGGGCCGCTGCGCGGCACCTCCAAGCGCTTCTTCCGCACGCCGGTCGGGGCGGAGCTGTGCGGCCCCTGCTTCACCGACGACGACCGGACGCTGTTCGTCGCCGTCCAGCATCCCGGCATCGACGGGGTGGAGGAATTCCTGCCGCCCGGGCGGGAGCGGGCCACCTTCCTGCATCCGGGCACCCGCTGGCCGGACTTCGACCCCAAGGTGCCGCCGCGCCCCAGCGTCGTCGTCATCACGCGGCAGGATGGCGGCATCGTCGGGACCTGATTTCCTTCGATTGCAAAGCTGTGCTACCACTTTCGGACAAGCGGCAGCCGGCCCGCCGGTAATGGCTGCCGCATCCGATCCAAGGGCCTGACGATGAGACGTTTCCCAGACCCCCGGCGCATGACGCGCCGCCAGCTCCTGCACACCTTCGGTGCGGCAGCCGTCACGGCCCTGTCCATCTCCGCGGGGCCGACGCGCGCGCTGGCCCGCGGCATCTTCATCGACTATCCGTTCCAGCTGGGTGTCGCGGCGGGCGACCCGGCCGCCGACGGCTTCGTCATCTGGACCCGTCTGGCCCCCCGGCCGCTGGAGCCCGGCCACGGCATGCCGCGCCAGGCCATCGAGGTGGAATGGCAGGTGGCGTCGGATGAGCGGTTCCGCACCGTCGTGCGCAACGGCACCACCTTCGCCCGGCCCGAACTGGGCCATTCCGTGCATGTGGAGGTCGACGGGCTGGAGCCCGGGCGCCCCTACTGGTACCGCTTCAACTCCGGGGGGGAGCGCAGCCCGTCCGGGCGCGCCCGCACCGCCCCGGCCCCGGGCGCCGCCGTCGACCGGATGCGCTTCGCCGTGGCCGGCTGCCAGGAATGGTCCCAGGGGCTGTATACCGCCTACCGCCATCTGGCGGCGGAGGAGGAGCTGGACTTCGTCTTCCACTATGGCGACTACATCTACGAATATGGCAGCCGCCCCCTGTTCTTCAGCCGCTTCACCGACAGCATGCTGCCTTCTGTCCGGCAGGTGAATGACGGCGAATGCTTCAGCCTGGACGATTACCGCCGCCGCTACGCGCTCTACAAATCCGACCCCAACCTCCAGCTCGCCCATGCGGCAGCCGCCTGGCTTCCCAGCTGGGACGATCATGAGATCGACAACAACTGGGTGTCGGTGCATGAGGAGAATGGCATCCCGCCGGAGGTGTTCCTGCTCCGCCGGGTGGCCGCGGCCCAGGCCTTCTATGAGAACATGCCCCTGCGCAGGACGTCCTGGCCGATGGGGCCGGATATCCAGCTGTTCCGGCGCTTCCGCTACGGCAATCTGGCGGACATCAATGTGCTGGACACCCGCCAGTACCGCAGCAACCAGCCCTGCGGCGACGGTTTCAAGACCCCCTGCGCCGAGGTGGACGATGCGGCCGCGGTGGTGCTGGGCGAGCGGCAGGAGAAGTGGCTGCTGGACGGCATCCGCGGGTCCGACGCGCGGTGGAACGTGCTGGCGCAGCAGGTCATGTTCATGTCGCTGGACCGCGATCCCGCGCCCGACCGCGATGTGCGCAACCTGGACAGCTGGGACGGCTACCGCGTGCCCCGCCGCCGCCTGACGGAGTTCCTGGCCAGCCGCAAGGCGCGGAACACCGTCATCGTGACCGGCGACGAACACCAGAACTATGCGGGGGAGGTCCACCGCAACCCCGACGATCCCAAGAGCGACCGGGTGGCTGTGGAGTTCGTCGCCACCTCCATCTCCTCCGGCGGGGACGGGGGGGAACACCGGCCGTGGAGCGCCGGCATCCTGGCGGAGAACCCGCATCTGAAGCTGCTGAACGACCAGCGCGGCTACGTTCTGTGCGACGTCACCCCCGCCACCTTCAGCGGTTTTTTCCGGGTCATGGACCAGGTCAGCACACCGGGTGGGCAGATCTCCAACCGTGCCACCTTCACGGTGGAACAGGGCCGCTCGGCGCTGCAGGAGGCGTGACGGCGGGGCATGGCGCGCCGGGCCGAACGGTTCGGTGCCCGACGCAGTTTGATCCATGTCAAGGCGGCCCACCCCGTCCACGGTTAGGGTGGGCCATCCTCGACGGGAGACACGCCATGCTGAGCCTCCATACCCCTGAACTGACCGGCTTCTCCCTGATGGCCCACATCATGGGCATGGCCGCCTGCAAGCGCGGGGAAACGGCGCTGGACAACCCCTTCCAGGATGAGCCGGAGGCGTCGGTGGCGTGGCTGGACGGCTGGATGCAGGCCTCCTCCGCGGTGGGGCTCGCCTAGCACTCCGATCTATATTGGTATTTAGCCCTTCCGGGGTATCGACGTGATGTGACGGTTCGTCTAGGGTCGGCTCCTGACGAGATAGTGGTCGGGCTATAATGCCGCCCGGCGGTGCCGTAAGACCCCTCCGAAGGAGCAGGCCCATGCAGCAGTCCCTGGCCCATTCGCACACGGGTGCGCTGGACCGTACCGGCCTCGCCCCGTCCGGGGAGGAGCTGAAGGCTGCCGAGCCCCGCCACTTCGCCATGATCCATGAGATGGAGGAGCCGGAGGTTCCGGCGTCCGAACGGCGCGTTCCGATGGTCGTCAGCCTCTCCGTCCTGCTGCTTGCCAGCCTCGCCCTGTGGGCGGGTCTGATCTGGGTGGTGACGGCGATCTTCTGATCGACGCCGTCACGTAAACACTCACATCCGCGGCGTGCCCGCGGGCGGGGCCAGGCCGGCCTGCTGCGGCGGCCGGTCACCTTCCCATTGGCGGCGGACCGCCAGCGCGCGGGTCAGTTCGTTGACCTTCGCCGGCTCCATGTCGGCCAGGATGGGCGCCGCCCGGCGCTCCTCCATCCGGTCCAGCAGGCTGACGACGATGTCCGTCTCCGTCCCGTTCAGCAGGCGCGCCGCATCCTTCGGCTTCATGTTGCCATAGATAGCGACCAGCCGGTTCAGGTCGGCTTCCGCCATGGCCTGCCGCCTGTCCACCAGCACCGCCACCTCCGCCCGCACCTGCTCCAGCCGGGCGACCTGCTCGGCCGCGCGCCGCTCCGCCGCCTGCAGATAGGCGGCCATCACCTCCAGCTCCGCCGCCCGGGCGTCCAGCGCCCGGCGCTCCGCCGCCAGGGTGTCGACCAGGGCCGGCTGGCAGGCGGTGCCCGCGGGTGCGGCGGCCGGTGCCCCAGGGCCGGCCCCCGCGGCCATCAGGTCGGTCAGCCCCGGTTCGATCCGCCCGGCCGGGGGCCGCGCGGCTGCGGCCGGCTGGGGAACCGCCTGCTGGGCGGAGGCGGGGCCATACAGCCCCGCGACACCGGCCGCATAGAGGGGCACCGCCACCGCGCTGGCGGCAATGACGACGGGAAGTAGACGCAGGCGCGGCATGGGACGCTCCGTCAGGACGGGAAACTACAGGGCGCGGATGGTGTCGCGGAACAGGCGCATCGCCTCCCGCTCCCCCTCCGCCGGGCGCAGCCGGTCGGTCCAGCGCGGCTCCACTGGGGCAGGGGCGGCGGGATCGGCGGGTGCCGGGCCGCCGTCCGCTTCGGCCAGGCGGGCGGGCAGTCGGCGCCGCGGGCGATCGACCGCGGAGGCGACCTCCGCCGCCGCCTCCTGCCGCTCGGCACGGGCCAGCTCCGCCAGCGCCGGTTCTTCCGACAGGCGGGCCAGCAGCCGCGCCGCCGCTGCACAGGTCGTATCGATCTCCGCCTTCAGCGCCTGCGCCCGCTCCAGGGACCGGCCCAGATCGCCGGCCATTCCCTGGGCCGCGGCCCGCAGGGCGGCGATGGATTTCTCCGCCGCGTCCACATTGTCCGAACAGGCGCGCAGCAGCCCGTGCAGCTCCGACTGCGCCCCGCGCAGCGCGCCCAGCCGCTGGTTCAGCCGCACCAGATAGATCAGCGTGCCGGCGAACAGCCCCGCCATGACCAGGCTTGCCAGTGGGGCGAGCGCCTCAACGGTGAAGAAGGCCATGGATCACCTCATCCTGGGCGCCGAGATCGGTATCGATGCGGATGGCCAGCCGGTTGTTCCGCTGGCCCATGTCGCCCTGGAACATGGGCACCTGCCCGCAGCTCAGCGTGACCTTCGCGTCGGGGCGCAGGTCCAGGCGAAGCTCCGTCCCCGGCATCCAGTCCAGCAGGTCGGTCAGGCTGACCTGCACATTCGCCAGCACGGCGGCCAGGTCCACATTGGTCCGGCGCAGCTCCGTCTTCAGGTGGCTTTCCCACATGCTGTCGCGGCCGAACTTCTCCCCCATGAACATCTGCAGCAGCAGGTCGCGCACCGGCTCAAGCGCGGCATAGGGGATGGTGATGACGACGAAGCCCTTGCGGTCGTCCAGCTGCACCTGGAAACGGGCGGTGATGGCGGCGTTGTTGGAGCGGGTGATGACGGCGAACTGCGGGTTCGTCTCCACCCGCTCCGGCGTGAAGCGCACGGCCGACAGGGGCGCGAAGGCGGAGCCCAGATCCTTCAGCACCAGCTTGATCACCCGTTCCGCCAGCGCCCGCTCGATCACGGTATAGGGGCGGCCGTCGATGGGGGCCGGCTCACTGCGCCGCCCGCCCAGCAGGATGTCGACGATGGAATAGATCAGCTCGCTGTCGACGGTCAGCAGGAAGTTGCTGTCCCATTCCTCCGCCTTCACCACGGCGATCAGGGAGGGCAGGGGCACATTGTACAGGAAGTCGCCGAACCGCACCGACTGGATGCCCACCACGCTCACCTCCACATTGCCGGAGGTGAGGTTGCGGAAGCTGGTGTTCAGCAGACGGACCAGCCGGTCGAACACCACGTCCAGCATGGGCAGCCGGTCGTAGTTCACGAAGCTGGAATTGACGATCTGGTCGATGACGCTGCGGGTGCGCGGGGCGGCCCCGCCATCCGCATCCATCAGCCGGTCGATCTCCGTCTGGCTCAGCACGCGCTCGGCCTCCGCGGCGAGCGCCATGTCCCAGGCCAGATCGTCATCGTCCATGCCCGGGGCGCCGCTGTCCGCCGCGCCGTCCCCACTGTCGATGCCTATGTCCGTCATGGATCACCCCTATTGCAGGATCAGCGTCCGCAGCAGCACGTTCTGCACCGGGACCGGCTCGGCCAGCAGGCGGACCCGGTGCGCCAGATCGGCCTTCAGCCGCTCCAGCCCCGCCGCGCCCTCCAGATCGTGCTCATCCAACTGGCGGAGATAGAGCGTCAGCCCGTCCACGATCACCGGCTCAAGTGCTGCCAGCTCCGCCTGGTGCTGGTTGGAGACCGCCACCGTCACCCCGATCTTCATCAGCTTGACGGAGGAGGTGGGGCGCAGGCTGACCGTGAGGTCGGGGATCGGATGGAAGACGGAGAAGGGCGGCGGCGGTGCCGGCGCCAGGAGGTCCGCCGCCCGCTCCCATCCCGCCCCCGCCGCCAGCCCCAGCACACCCGCGCCCAGGGCCGCCGCCGCCACAAGGATCAGGCGGCGACGCTGTCCCGCCTTCGCCGGCGGCGGCAATGCCTTGCTCAATCGGTCGAAGCTTGTTTCGGCCATGGCCCAGTATCCCGAAATGAATGCCTGGAAGAACGCGAGTATTTTATTGACTTTCCTCTGTATTCCCTGCCGCCCATCCAGCGTCCGATTTTTACGCCCGTTAAAAGTAGCCGGGCTAAGGTTCGCCCTGGTTGCGGTCGGAACATAGCCGTGGCCGGTTTCCAGAAACGTTAAAGATCCGGTGACGTGGTGGCGAACCTCCTTCAGACGCTCCGGGCCTTGGGCCGGCAACGCCTTATCATCCTGGGTGCCTCGGCCGCGGCCGTGCTGGTCGCCGTGGCGCTGGTCGCGGTCGGCGCCTCCCAGCCCCGCATGGGCCTGCTCTATGCCGGCCTCGACGATGCGGAGGCGGGGCGCATCGTCGCCCAGCTCCAGGCCATGAAGGTCCGGCACGATGTCTCGGCCGGCGGCAACATCCAGGTGCCGGAGGGTGAGATCGCCCGCACCCGCATGGTCCTGGCCCAGCAGGGCCTGCCCAGTGCCGGCGGCGCCGGGTACGAGCTGTTCGACGACCAGGGCGCGCTCGGCCTCACCTCCTTCATGCAGCGCCTGAACCGGGTGCGCGCGATGGAGGGGGAGCTGGCGCGGACGATCCAGACCTTGAACGGCGTCCGCTCCGCCCGAGTCCACCTGTCGGTGCCCGACGGCGAAACCTTCAACCCCCGCCCGCAGCCGCCCAGCGCGTCGGTCGTGGTGCGGACGGCGGGGGCCGGGCTGGACCGGGGCCAGGCCATGGCCGTGCGGCACCTGGTGTCCGCCGCCGTGCCCGGTCTGGCGCCGGGCGCCGTCACGGTGATGGATGCCAGCGGCGTCGTGCTGGCGGCGGACGGCCAGACCGACGGCGTGGCCCTTCTGCGGGCGGAGGAGATGCGCAGCTCGGTGGAGCAGCGCATGGCCCGGTCCCTCGAACAGATGCTGATGCCCATGTTCGGCCCCGGCAATGTCCGGGTCCAGGTGGCAGCGGAGGTCGATCTGGGCCGCGAAACCCTGCGGGAGCAGCTGTTCGATCCCAACAGCCGCGTCGCCCGCTCCGTTCAGACGGTGGAGGAGCGGGAGAATTCCAGCGACCGCTCGCTCGAACGGCCCACCACGGTGGAGCAGAACCTGCCGCTGGAGGATGTCAACGCCGCCGCCGCCACCGCCCGCAGCGAAAGCCAGCGGTCGGAGGAGACGACGAACTATGAGATCAGCAGCAAGCTGCGCGAGCGGGTGCAGGACGCCGGCGAAATCAGGCGGCTGGCGGTCGCGGTCGTCGTCAACGGCATCTACGCCCCCGACGCGGACGGCCGCATGGCCTACCGCCCCCGCACCGCGGACGAGCTGCGGCAGGTGGAGAATGTGGTGCGCACGGCCATCGGCTTCTCCGACGCCCGCGGCGACATGGTGACGGTGGAGAACCTGCAGTTCCTGGCCGAGCCGGCGCAGGACGCGCCCGCCGGGGCGATGCCGGTCGCCACCCAGCCGGACCTGATGCGCCTGCTGCAATGGCTGGTGGCCGGGACCGCGGCCGTCGGGCTGCTGGTCCTGGCCGTCCGCTCCCTCCTGCCCCGGCGGGAGCCGGCGGTGGCGGGTGCCGCCGCGGCGGTGGAGGGGACGCCCCAGCTGACCGACGGCCGGACCGAGCCGGAGGCCCCGCAGCTGACCCATGCCGGCGGCACCGCCCTGGCCGAGGCGGCAGCCCCCGGCGACACCGGCCAGTCCGCCCTGGAGCGGGAGCTGGATGAGCTGATCGACCTGCGCTCCGTCGACGGGGGCGTCAGCGCCGCGGCCCTGAAGCGCCTCGCCTCCATCGTCGATGAGCATCCGGAGGAAAGCATCACCGTGCTCCGCACCTGGATCTATGAGGGAACCTGATGAGCCGGCCCTATCTGTTCGAGACGCACTTTCCGGCCGATCTGCCGCCCGAAGGCATGGAGCCGCCGCCCATGGAGCCCGCGCTCGGCGGCTTCACCGAGGCGGACCTGGAGGCGGTGCGCGACCGCGCCTTCAAGCAGGGGCTGGAGATCGGGGAGCGGGACGGATTCGAGCGCGGCCAGCAGTCGGCCCGGCAGCAGGCGGAGGCGCAGGCCGCCCAGTCCCTGGCCACCCTGTCCACCCAGGTGACGGCCGCCATCCGCAGCCTGGCGGAGGTGCAGGCGGGGCTGGAGCGTGACGTGGTGCGCCTCGTCACCGCCCTGATCTCCCGCCTTGCCCCACCCCTGCTGGACGCCGTGGCGGATGCGGAGATCGACACGCTGGTGCGGGAGACGCTGGCGGCCGCCGTGGGCCGTCCGGTCCTGCGGCTGCGTGTCCCGCCCTCCTGCCTGGACCGCATCGCCCGCGACCTGTCGCGTCTGCAGGAGCAGGCGGGGTTCGGGGGCACCGTGGACCTGGCCGCCGACCCCGCCCTGCCGCCCGGCACCGCCCGTGCCGACTGGGGCACAGGCGGGGCCGCCCGCGATCCCCGCGCGGTGGAACGGCAGGTCGCCGACGTCGTCGCCATCGCCATCAGCCGCCTGACCATGCGGCACTGACCCCCACGCAAGGACCGATCCCATGGCCACCACCCAAGCGACCTTCCCCCCCGCTGCCGCCACCGGCGCCGCCACCACCCCGCCGCCCGTGTCCACCCCCGACGACGCCGGCGGCGCGCAGGAGCGGGATGAGATGCGCGCCATCTTCAACGTGCCGGTCAATGTCCAGGTGGTCCTGGGCCGCACCCAGATGCCGGTCAGCCAGCTGCTGAAGCTGGGCCGCGGCGCCGTGGTCGAGCTGAACCGCAAGGTGGGGGAGGCGGTGGACGTCTATGTCAATGACCGGCTGATCGCCCGGGGGGAGGTGGTGATCGTGGATGACGGCAATCTGGGCGTCACCATGACGGAGATCGTGAAGGGGGAGCTGGGGCTGTTCTGACCCTGCCCTACCTGCCGCCGCCCCGCCCGATCCCCGCCACCCCCCTCGTCCAGAAGGACCGAGTGATGCGCTGCCTGCGCCTGATCCCGCTGCTTCTTCCGCTTCTGCTGCTGGCGACGCCGGCGGCGGCGCAATCGCTGACCATGGACATGGGCGGGGAGGGAAGCTTCTCCGGCCGGCTGGTCCAGATGATCGCGCTGGTCACCGTCCTGTCCGTGGCGCCGGGTATCCTGGTGATGGTGACCAGCTTCACCCGCATCGTCGTCGTGCTGTCGCTTCTGCGCTCCGCCCTGGGGCTGCAGCAGACGCCGCCGAACATGGTGCTGATCGGGCTGGGGCTGCTGCTGACCGCCTACATCATGGCGCCCACCCTGGACCGCTCCTGGCGGGAGGGGGTGCAGCCGCTGGTGGACGGCCAGATCACGGAGGAGCAGGCGTTCGAGCGGGTGGTGGAGCCGTTCCGCGACTTCATGATGGCCCATGTCCGGCCCAAGGACCTGGCCGTCTTCCATGCCTTCGAGCGGGGAACCACCCCGCCCGGCCTGTCCGTCGTCCCTCCCGCGATGGCGGCCGACCCCGCCGCGGCGGAGGGGGCGGAGGCGCGGCCGGACCTGCGCACCCTGATCGCGGCCTTCGTCATCTCCGAACTGCGCCGGGCGTTCGAGATCGGGTTCCTGCTGTTCCTGCCCTTCCTGGTGATCGACATGATCGTGGCGGCGGTGCTGATGGCCATGGGCATGATGATGCTGCCCCCGGTCATCATCTCCCTGCCGTTCAAGATCATTTTCTTCGTGCTGGTGGATGGCTGGCTGCTGGTGGCGCAGGCGCTGGTGCGAAGTTACGGGGGCGTCGGATGACGGCCCCGCCGGTTCCCGCCCGGGCCCAGGCCCGCGCCGCCGCCCTGCACTATGACCGCGGGTCCGACGCCCTGCCGCGCATCGTCGCCAGCGGGCGGGGCGCGGTGGCGGAGCGCATCGTGGCGCTGGCCTTCGAACACGGCATCCCGGTGCGGGAGGATTCCGATCTGGCCGCCATCCTGTCCAGCCTGGACGAGGGCGCCGCCATCCCGCCCGAGGCGGTGATGGCCGTCGCCGAAATCCTGTCGCACCTGTACCGCCTGAACCGTTGGCTGGCCGCGGAGCGTGCCGGCACGCCCACCCCCTGTCCCGGCGCCGACCGGGTCTGATCCGACCGGAGAGAGCGATGCTGAAAGTCCGTGGCGATGCCAAGTCCCTGTCCGGCCTGGAGAAGGCGGCGGTCATCCTGCTGGCCCTGGGGGAGGAGCGGGGCTCCCGCCTGATGGAGCGGCTGGAGGATGATGAGATCCGCGACGTCTCCTACGCCATGGCAGGGCTGGGCACGGTCAGCGGCAAGGTGGTGGAACGGCTGATCCGCGACTTCACCGAACGCTTCGCGGGAACGGGGGAGATCGCGGGCAGCTTCGACGCCACCGAACGCTTCCTGTCCCGCTTCATGCCGGGCGACCGGGTGCAGGAAATCCTGGCGGAGCTGCGCGGCCCCGCCGGCCGCACCATGTGGGAGAAGATGTCGAATGTGAATGAGCAGGTGCTGGCCAACTACCTGCGCAATGAGCATCCGCAGACCATCGCCGTCGTCCTGACCAAGATCAGGCCGGAGCATGCGGCGAAGGTGCTGGCGTTGCTGCCGCAGACGCTGATCCAGATGGTCGTCGGCCGCATCATCAAGATGGAAGCCGTGCCGCGCGACGTGCTGGAGGATGTGGAGAAGACGCTGCGCAGCGAGTTCATGGCGAACTATGTTCGCACCCACGGCCATGACAGCCACGCCATCATGGCAGAAATCCTGAACCGCACCGACAAGGAGCTGTTCGACACCATCATGGAGCCGCTGGAGCGCAAGCTCCCCGAAAGCGCGCAGCGGATCAAGCAGCTGATGTTCACCTTCGAGGATCTGGCGCGGCTGGAGCCGCAGTCGATCCAGCTGCTGATCCGCCATTGCGAAAGCGATCAGCTGGCCTATGCGCTGAAGGGGCTGGACGAGCCGGTGCAGGAGGTCTTCCTGTCCAACATGTCGGAGCGGGCGAGCAACCTGCTGCGCGAGGAGATCGAGCTGATGGGGGCCGTGCGCGCCCGCGATGTGGAGGATGCCCGCAACGGCATCCTGCGCACCGCCAAGCAGCTGGCGGAGGATGGCACCATCGCCATCACCCGCCAGGGCGACCCGAACGCGCAGCTGATCTATTAGGGGGCGGGCCATGGCGGACAGCCTTCCCGGCCCGTCACCGGCCGCTGCCGTAACACCCACGGATCGGCTGCCCGGCACCCCCGCCACCCTGCGCCCGCCGCCCCAGCAGGCCACGGTC
>JARWLF010000647.1:0-14182 GCA_029853055.1 Scenedesmus sp. KT-U
CTCTGTGCTGACCTGTGAGATCATCTACGGGCGCGTTGGGCACATCAAAGCAGCCCATATGCACTGCTATGGCATCATTATCATAGTCCTGAGGCTCTCGGCCCCACAAGCCACCAGTGAAGGACAGCTGATGCTGCTGGTCACAAGCCCTGCAACCACACATCATGAAGAAGCAGGGAAATACTGCTGTTTGGTGTTGGTTACTGCCAATTCGAGGAAATAGCTCACTTTCGCCTTCTGCATCTTTGCATGTTGTCTGACACAGCAAGCTCTACAGGTTTCGCTGACGATCAATGAAGCAGCCCCACAAGTCTAACCACAGTTAGCTTTGACCACGCATGCATCACGGCCTGCGTTGTATAGACCACTGCAGATATGCGAATACAGGGTCGTTGCCTTGCCTTCATTTGATCATGCACGCCGCTGCAAGCATCAAACACAGAGCAAGCTACCACACCTGAGGCATGGTGACCCAGCACAAGCCACCTGTCTCTGCAGTTTTCCAATGACCTGTGCATGCATGAGCCTCTGCAGTAAATCATTGTCGTATCCTCCCTCGTTCACAGTACCCAAAACACTCAGGCTGTCCTTGATGGACGTGAAGGTTGTCTCATCACACAACACCTGACCACCAGCAGCAACCTCAGAAACCAACCCTGCAGGACATATTGATGTATGGGCAGCAGTGCAGCAGAAACGTCATAGGGCAACTATAGCAGAATACACTCAAGACAGCATATATGGCAATCAGCCCAGCCAGAAAGATATGTAGTCAGATTACAGCAGTCTGTTTGCATCTTGCACAGTAGCAAGGGGTTTAACGACCTGCCAATGGCAAGTCACAGGTGGGGCTGAGCATCAGTCTGCACAACAGCCCACAAATCAGAAGTGTCGAGTATCACAGTCACTCACTCTTTGCCCTGTGTTTTGCAGCTGTGTTGCCAAGAGCCACCCCATAATGAAGTGGACCCGTTGCCACCCCAATCCTGACTGCAAGCCGCAGCAGCTTCAGAGGCTGGTGGTCACCAAGATTCCCGCTCTTGCCAGCGAACTGATTGAAGCGGTGCATAAAGGACGCCGCGGTATTCCTGCGCCTGCCACTACTGGTGAAACTGATCACATTTCTGTCGTACTTGCCGCTTAGGAAGCTGCCACCTGCCCGGTCGAACACAGACCCCACAGAGCTGTTTGACCTGCCAAAAGCCCAGCCGCCAGCAGCTGCGCCGTATTCCATGTCACGCTCTTGGTGCTGTTGCTGTGATAGGGAGCTGCTACTGCCAATGCGTGGTATGAAGCGGGCTTTCTTGCCGTTGGCAGTCTGTGCTGTAGCAAACTGCCCTGACGCATGAGGCAAGGAGTCACTGCTTGCTTGCAGCGGTGTCGGCAATGGACTCTCCACATCAGCGGGACTATGCATAGCAGGTATCTCAACATGCCTGTGCTGCTGTGCTGCGGCGTCCTGGTTGGTCTTGCTGCTGAATCGCTTGCCAAAGATCCTTGCTAGCACACCGTCAGAGTGCCCTGTGAAAGACTGCTGGGTTGACTCTATACCACTAGCACTGCTAGGACCACTGACACTACTATGTGCTATACTACTGGTAAAACTGGCTGAGTTTGGCTGCTGCAGGAATGACCTGGATCTCGGCGCAACTTGGTACTCTAGTTGCCCCAACTGCTGTTGCTGCTGAGTCGCACTCTCAGCAACCCCTGTATGCCCAGCAACTGCAGTACTACCAGTTGGGTCTAACGCACTGCCGCTGCCATAGCATGGCACCAACGCAGAGTCTTGGCTAGCCCTTGCTACCGCAGCCAAAGGTCCACCAGCGCAACCAGGTGCTTCTGTTCCAGACTGCTGTGAGGCCCCTGAGGCCAGTACGGCTTGACCTGGGCTGCTGAAGCTTCCAAGATTGTGACCCTGGCCTGCAGTCTGTGTGATGGATTTGGCTCTTGTGAAGCTGCCAAAGGTTGATGACTCTGAGTACCTGATGCTATCTGTGTGCTCAGTGTGTAGTTCAAGAGGCATCCTGACACCCCAGACCTTCTGAGAGAGAGCTTGCTGAACCTGCACAGCAGTGAGTAGAAGACTTGCTCAGCTCGAGTAAACATACATTGACAGCAGGGGATACAGCAATACTGCTGGTGTCATGGCGCTGGTTGCCATCAACTGCATCTGATAATGGCAGCCCTGCGTAGCACAGTCAAGGGCCACATGCTGTCTGCTTGAACGTGCGACCTCTGTGTGCCCACCTGTAGACTGAATGCCACTGCGTCTTGTGGGTCATGGAAGGCGATAGTCCAGCTGTCACCCTCTTGGTCCATTACATAACCAGCATGAGCGTGACATGCCTTGCGCAGGATGTTGTTGTGAGCACCCATGGCTTTCATCATGAGCTCATGATACTGACCAGTAAGGGCACTGAAGTCCTTGACATCAGTCACCACGATACTGACTCGCACTTTGTCACCTGGCTTACTGCACTTTGGTGCTCCCTGCGACAGTGCAAGTCAAGCTCTTTAGTTGCACACGATGTCAAGGTCAGCACTAAGCACTTTCCAGGTCAAGTTCCAAACCATGCATTGAGCAAGCTGGTTGCACCGTAAGTGGGTGTAATGGACGCAGTGCCTCTGTGTCCCACAACCAGAAAGCATCCTGTAATTGATATCCTCATCAAGACCCCTCAAGGCCATCCACCACAGATTTGCCACAGGCAAACCCATACCATGCAACCAGGATGCAGTGCAGCCAATACACACCTGTGCTCTGCGTGCCTGCATGACCCTTTCTCTGAGCCACTTGGGCCTTGTCCTGAGGTACAGCTGTCCCAGTAGCAGCAAGGCTGCAAGGAGAGCGAGGCCAGCAACAGCGCTCACAGCAGCTACAGCTGTAAGTGTGCGCCGGTCCACTGCAGGAGCTTCTACGCACTGCAGGATGGTCCCATTCATCCCCCATGCATCATTGTAGCCCTGCCAAAAAGACAGCAAAGATTGCACAGCCTGATGTGAGTGGCAGGAGGGAAGAGAAGAAAACAGCAGCAGCATATGATTCCGCCCTGGGTTGTTCAAAGCCGGCACCAAAGCTCAAGCCACATACAAGCCAACTGCGGCTTGCTATGCCTGCTCAAGCACGCCAGCTCGCGGCAACCATACCTGCAGGCAAGAGCATCCGCTGTACTGATAGTAGGCAGGGTCAAGAATCCAAGACTGCTCTGTGGAGTCCTTGACTATGTCCGGCAGATACTGCGAGTTGTCCTCAAGAGTATATGCCCCTGCACCGTGAGCGCAGTCGGCCCTCGCCTGCTCTGGCGGCTTCCGGATGATGTACTTGCACCGCATGTTGCTGGCGTCCTCCCTGGGCAAAGAGTCGTCGGAGAAGCGCAGAAAGCACGGCAGCAGCTGCATGTCACTGCACCGGCGAGGAGACTCGCCCTCACCCTGAATCAGCTGCGGGGTCTTGCACCGAGCAGGATCATTGCAACTTGCGTTTGTCGTGATGTTGTAGGGTTTGATGATACCGCCGCAGGACATGCTGGTACCCGTAAAGCGAGCCCGTTGGAGGTTGTACAGAAAGCCGGCTTGTGCCGGCAGGATGCCTGTGATGCCAGTATTGTTGGAGAAGTCCGCAGTGGTCAAGCTGTATTGGTACCTGGGACAGCGGACAGCGGAAAGGACTCCAGCTCAAGCGAAAGCACAGCAATCACCAACAGCACAGTGCCACGAAGATTCTAGTCCCAGCTGATAGCCTAGCTCGGGGGCGGGCATGCATCATGCCTGGTTCTACTCAACCACAGACACCCCGTCCTCCATGTGCTGATCCAGAACGTGTACAACACCAGACACTTACTCAATGGCAGTGGGTATGGTACCGACGAAGTCATTGTTGGAAATGTCCAAGACTTTGAGCCCTGGCAGGTAGTACACATTCTCAGTCAACGTGCCTGCAAGGCAGCACAGCACCACTTTACTTCAGAGCTCGTGCATGGATCATAACACACTGCGATAAGTCGGCCCATCTCCCAGCATCCGAGTACAGGTGTGCTTCCTGCCTACAAGACACGTGCACAACTGAGGGTTGCCTGCCATGGTGTACAGAAGCAAAGCAGGGATGGACCCACCAAACCCCCACCTGTCAACCTATTGCTGCCCAGATTAAGAGTCTTAAGCCCACTAAGAAGTGTCACAGTATTGGGGATAGGCCCGCTAACATTGTTGTGCGAGATGTCGAGGGTCTCCAGCATCTCAGCATGTCGGCAAAGTGTGCAAGGAAAGCTTCCTGTGAAGTTGTTGTGGGATGCCTGGTAGGTGGTCAACATGTTCCAGAGAGGACTGGCTGGCAGCTGACCAGAGAAACTGCAGGACAATCAGGGGAGTGACGAAGATTTTACATAGATAAGCTGGCATGCCGAAAACTAGTCCAAACTTGCCAGCGGGCTGCAAAGCTACATAGGTTGCTTTGCGTAACTTGCTACATATAGAAGCGGCTTCAAATCAATACTTCAACATGCACCAGAGCAGTTGCCATCCATAGGACAGCTAATCCGCATGTGTTCCTGCCAGGACATTGTCCACTCCACCTGTTCTGGCTGATGTCAAGCTGCACAAGAGCGTCACATCGCTCTAGCACCTGAGCAGGACCCTCCAGCGAGTTGGCTCTGATATTGATCAACACCAATCTTCGGTTGTCTGCAGGCAGAACAACATCACGACACATTGTCAATCGTTTTGACCGTCAATTCTCCCAGAGACACTGAGATGCACAGCTTTCAAGTGAAGCAAGATGTAACATTTGAAAGGCCCCAAAAAAGTAAGCTCAGCAGGTAGATACAACTAGTTACTGCTTCTAGTAAACTACTACTGGTAGAAGCAGCTGTCAAGCAGGACGTCAGCTGCACTGGGCTTCCTGCTGTCTTGCAACCCAACAAACCACAATGCCACTAAGCATCAAACTGCCATATACAAGGTGCGCACACCTTGACAGAGCTGAGGCGGTAGTGTGCCTGTCAGATAGTTACTCTGCAGGATCAGCTCTTTCAGTATGCGCAGCTTGCCAAGCTGGCCAGGTATGGTGCCTCCCAACCCTGCGGTGATATACGCAGATAATTATCAAGCACCCACAACTTACGTAAGCAATCGACAATCTTAACAGCAAAGCCCAGTCATGTCTATATAAAGACCTTGTGGAACACTGTTAAGGTGGTATCCAAGTAGATGTGCATATGCACTGAGCAGAGACACTGCTGTGTGTGGTCCTTGACACGAGACAAGGTTTTGATCCGGTAGGCTGCTCATGAATGGGTGCACAACACGATATGCTGCAGAATGGATAAGTGCAGCAGTTGTCCGCTTGGCAACTGCATCACTAATGGCGACACATACCACCAGCATAAAGCTGACCCAGCCCACCTGACTCATCAGTCATTCCAGCCATCGTGCCAAGGTTCAGATGTTCTAGTTGCTGCAGCTCCCCGATCCATTGAGGTATGCTGCCATACATGTAGCTGTTGCTGAGGTTGATGCGCGTCAGGTTGCGCATCTTGCGCAAAGCTGCAGGAATACTGCCTTCAATCCATGAGTTGGCTGCAGGGCATATGACCGGTCGCACACGATCAGTACACCCAGAATGTCATGGGCCAACGAAAGGCAGTGATTTGAAGCAGACTGGCGCTACCTTTGCAACGAAGGGGAGCTGCAAGTTGAAGGATTCTTTCTACAAGGACATGCAAGCTTGGAACTCAAAGTGTTGTCACATGTCATGGCAGCTGCAGTGTCTCTGCTCTTCCTAGCTGCAGAGTCTACTCCAGCGCCTCTGATTCTAATGCTTGCTCACCAAAATTGATAACCCGCAGGTTGGTGAGCTTAGACCACTGCTTATCATCCATCTCGCCTGACAGATTGTTGGCCTCCAGATTGAGCACTGTCAGGCCACAGGCATGCAGCTGCTGGATGGCTGTTACGAACATAGAGTCTCCCAGACTCACATTCAGATTGTTCATAGGCAACACCAAACCAGATACTGCGTTGACGATGGTACAGTTGCCTGCTGCAGCAGCTGCAGGGGTGCAGCACACTACACCAAACCATGAACAGTAGACCGCAGCCTGCTGTGGACTGCCTAGCTGAGCCATCAACGATGCACATGTTGTGGTTGTGGTCAGCTGCCAACCGTTCTCATTATCCCAAGGATCGGACAGGTTGTTGGATGCCTTGTACAGCTGCGATAGCGCTCCACAGACATACGCCTGGCAAGTCCTGCCACACAGTGCACCAGCGACTCCAGGACAATGCAAGCCAGTACCTTTCACGATCTGCAAGCTGTAGGTGTACTGTAAAGTGGCGATGAGAACAAGGACTGCACAAGTGCGTCCAGCGAGAACAGCAGAGTGAGACATGGGGCCACTCAAGCCGCATCTCCCAGAAAGCTAGATTCAAACCCAAGCAAGCACAAACAGAACAGATCTGCTACCATCGGAAGAGCGATCCTGCGTGGTGGGTCGTTCACATGTCGATGCTTTGAGGGGCTCGTCGACTGCAAGCCATTCATTCCGTCCATTGCTAACTAACACATGTTGCTGCACTGGAAGTTCACACTGATATTTGTTGTAGCACGGCCCTGATCAGAGCATTGCACCAAGTGGGTTCAGCTCGCAGTTCGCAAAGCGATGTACACGCCGTGCCGTTCGTGCCGCGCCGGCTATCTGTGTGCACTGCGGAGGGCACGTGATACGTCAAACGGTATGAAAGCTTAGCGGAGGTTCAGCTCTGGCACCAAATTCACTGGGATGGCCAGCCTGGCCAAGTGTCAACTGCTTAGGCACAACGTCCGCATGCTTTGCAACCACAATGCTGCTGCTGCAGCGCAGTACACCACATGACAACACCGGGGGCAAGCCAGTATACGCTAGGACCGCTGCAGGTCAACATATCATGCGGGCCTGTACGGTACTGCTCAGCAAGGGTTGCACAGGGCCACAATCACCACGAACGCAGGACCCTGGGAACGTGATGAAGAGTAGATAGGAAACGACTGCGGTGTCAAAACAAGTATATCATGCTTTCCATGCAACAGCTGCTATCTGCGGTAAGGTTGGATGCCTGCCCCCTGAGATGCTGACACCTGGCATGCCAGATAACAGCAACGGCACATGTAACGTGAGCGTTTGTTAAGAACCAACACAAGACAATGCTGCTGCACAAAGATACAAACCGATATTGCTCCGCCAAAACTGTGATCTTATAGTTTCAGCTTGAACTTGATGTTGCCAAGAGGTCCCACGGACGATTGCCCTTGAGCACCTGATGCTGGCGCTGCTTCAATCCAGCCTCCGTGTGCATCCTGCTCTTGCTGATCCTGCTGTCGTTGCAAACTTCCTTGCTGCTCTGCTGGAGGCTGCTCTGCAGCAACAACGGGATCATGGCCATTTAGAGCTGCATGTTGTGGCAAGGACTCCGGTGCAGCTGGGGGCTGGTCTGTGACCTGAGGTTGGCTAGGAGCTAATGCCGCATCATCCTCCTGCGACAAGACAGCAAGCAATGCTTGATACAAGAAGCAGCTACTGCTATGTGACCTGGCGGTCCGTGGAGTTGGGGATTATCCATCTTGGGCTCGAGAGCACTGGCCTGCAAACCAACGCTGGACAATGCAAGAACCCACAGTAACAATGTATAGCTCCAGATGTTGGTTATGCTGCAAGCAAAACCTCCTTCAAGAGAGCTGCTGTGGCCCACAGCATGCAGCGCAGGATGCAACCATTCGACACATCACGAACCGCCCTGCAAACCTGAAGGTAGGCTTCTGCCGACTTCAATGCTTGCTGGAGTTCATGTTCAGCTTCTTGTAGCTGCTGCTTGGCATCTGAAACCTTTCTGTATGCAGCGCAGACCTGTGCCAGCATGTTGCCTCGCTGCTTACTACGGTCTGCCACTTCACGCACCTACACAATAGCATGTCACAGGTAGACACCCCAAGTTCTTTCCAAATCAAGCAAGAGCCTCTACCCCCAAGCTGGTCAAGCCATTGGCCAACCTGACATCCACAGTACTGACAGCGTGTATCAAGACTTCAGGCACGTATGTCATCACACTTTGCTGGTACAAGTATCCAAGACCCTGCAACTCATGCCAGACACTGACAGCATAACAACAAGGCTCACCTTGCCCTTGAGGAACTCCACACGTCCCTCCGCAGCCGCTCTTACTACCTGTTCAGCTTCAAGTTGTTCCTTCAACGCCTGCAGCTGTGCAGCATCAACGCCACCCCGCTGCTTTTCCTACACATCACAAGCACTACACCTGGCTGCAGCCACAGACGGCGTCCTTGCAGAGCCACACACATATTCTCACTGCATGACACTCAGGATGTTTCCACCTGCAGAGTCTGCACACTGCTGGCATATCCACACACCCTGCTGCAGCACTAGCTCAATGGTGGCTGAGATAGCTCACCTAGATGTTGATGCGCCTCTGAATCTACATAGCATCATATACCTGCACACTGTACAACTCAAAGCCTGAACGGCTGCTGGCAAAAGGGGCCTGTGGAGTGCTAGCACATGAAAGCTCACCAGTTTGGGGGCTGTCCTTATCTGCCCTGGCTCCTCGCTGCTGGATCGACCAGGGCTGGCTGATTTTGATCTGCTGCGTGACACTCTCCTAACAGGTGATCTTGACCTGCTGTAGGTGCGGTAAGGTGGTGATCGCCTGCGACCTAGGGGTCCCCGGAATGCTGGAGGACCTCTGCCAGGATAACCTGCTGGTGGGCGGCGTGGTGAGTATGATCGCGAGCGCGATCTGGATGGTGAAATCGACCTGGATCGTCCACGGAATGGTGAACGGGAACGGGACCTGTACCCTGCATAGACAACATCACAAAGGACATCACTAGTGCCATAGGAGGATAGCCAAACTGCGCTGAATGACTCCCTCACATTGCTGCTTGGCTGACGTTGAGGTACTGTATAAACACATACAATACTGCAAACTTGTTGGGTTGATTTCAACACCATGTTGTGCTTGAACAGCATCACACTGTATTTGAACAGCATCATGTGTACTTGATCAGCCAGCAGCATGTGCAGCAAGCGACGTTGGCGTCTGGCAGCTCTGCTCACAACTCTTGATTGACAAGTAGAGTTTGTGCATCACTTGGGGCATGGAATCATACACAGGTGCAGCGGTTCTGGCCTACCTGGGGAGTCATCTCTTCTGTAGATCATTCCTGACTCGGCGGTACCACTACGCGTCGCCGTCAGCACCCAGCTGTAGACTCTATGCTCAGGACTCAGATGCCTTCAGCATTGAAATTTGGCAGCTAGGGTACCCGCACAAGACCAGCTGTCCCGCTACTTCTGCTACTGTTCCTGACCAACGCGGCAAGTGCGTGCTCCGCGCCACGCCGTTCACAGCACAAGTAGTGTTCAACAATTGAGCATCATATGAGATGCAGCACCTAATGCCTGTAGCACACCACCAGTCCGGGGGCAGGGCACACTCGTCGGCAGCAGCCCTGTGCAACGCTTGTGGTGGGAGAAAAACACACTAGCATATACCTCTGGGGTAGGCTTGTTAGTACTATCTACTTAATGTGATCGACAAGTGAAAGTGTGACAGTGACATGAGTTCAAACCCACTAGACTCCTGCCATCCACTTGCTGGCGCTGATAGTACCTGTCAATAGCTATAGAATGATATATTGATGCTGAACTGCGCAAATCAGTGGACTTAGCCCACTTGATCGTTTCTGTGCTATCGGGTAGTGCTGGAAATTGCAGGCTGGCAAGTTCGAGAGCGGGTAGATACTGAACAGTTCTTAGGAATGGAGAAAGAAGTTTCACGATGGTTGACGGTAAATCTTGGATATCAGGCAGCGGCAGACTCTCAGCTACCTGCAGCCTGCAGAGGCAACTTGAAGGGCCTTTGGGAGTTCCTGATGGCCAACTACCACACCTCAGAGCAGAAGCAAAGAATACAGACAACCCTAGCAAAACACAGACACGACCAGGAGGTGGCCAGGCGGGCACCTGAACTGCACCAGCTGTCTCTGCAGCAGCAGAAGCGTTTGAGCGAGTTGCAGCATAAAGCTCAGGTCCTTGAACGCACTCTGACATCACTCCAGGTATATGCTTATCATCATGCAAAGGGCTGCTGGTAGTTGGAGTTCGTTCAAAGTCTGACACAAAGGCATAAATGCAGGCTGCAGCGGAAAACGCCATAGTGGACAGTGTGGAACAAACTGGTGAGAGGGACCTACTCCAACAAGACCTGCGTGAGCTCGTAGCTCAGGTATGTTCACTAGAATAACACCTGCACCTTGCTGAAACTTCACTTCTGTATATTTATCGACGTTTTTTGTCTCAGGCCAATCTGCTTCAAGGATACATTCAGCGTCTTCAGCAACTGCTGCCTCATCTGGAAGCAAGGAAGGCAAGACTTCAGACAGTTGCTGACCTAGCTAGGTCACGATGTCACACCACAGGTGAATGCCTGGGCTGGTGGAGGCAGCACCAACGTATCTAACATGTGCTTGAGACAA
The DNA here is from genome assembly GCA_029853055.1 of Scenedesmus sp. KT-U. Taxonomy (NCBI): domain Eukaryota; kingdom Viridiplantae; phylum Chlorophyta; class Chlorophyceae; order Sphaeropleales; family Scenedesmaceae; genus Scenedesmus; species Scenedesmus sp. KT-U. The sequence goes on from JARWLF010000647.1 coordinate 10,526, forward strand.
GCCAAAGTTCAGCAGCATACTGCACGCAACAGGGCAGTGAGACTAGGCATCATAACAGTACAGTTGTCTGCTGTATCTGCAGGCAGCCAGAAGCGCATGCAAAACCTCGTGCAGCTGATGCAGGAGACCATCAACAGCATCAAAGCAGAGCTCCTTCAGACCTTGGAGGGTAAGCGGCAGCAGCCTGACAGCAGCCTTGATCAAGTACAGGAGCACGATCAACAACTGTTGCTCACTGATGCTGGCGCACACAGGACAAATGAAAGCAGGAGCTTGCATTCAGAGCAGGGAGCAGACTGGAGCGGCGCATGGCAGACTTCTGACAGCAATAGCCTGGTCGCAAACTACATTCCGTCACAGACAGTAAAATGCACAGCAGCACAATTGCTGCAGGAACCTCCTGACCTACTACTGTCCTGCAGCAGCCACCTTGCAGCACAAGCCAGCCATGAGCTGACAGCTGTGCTTGATGAGGCAGAGAAAGCATTGCTGGCACCTGTGGATAAGCATGCTAACAGGGACCAGGGTAGTTTGTTATCAGGCACAGCCAAGTCTTGGGCTCTCTCACATGGAGCCACAGACACCACAGATGCATACTCTCTACCATGGAGCTCGTCATGGTCCTTGGGTCAAGTGGGCCAGCAGCAGCCTGCAGGACACGTCACGCCTGAGATGCAGGTGAAGCAGCGCCAGCATTTCCACTTGCAGTTATACCTCCAAGCTCAAGAGGTATCAGCTGCTGCTAAGACAGCTGATGTCGAGCTGACTCGGCTTCTAGGCAGCACCCCACTACTTCAGCAGCAACTGTTGACAGGCAGCAGCAGCTGGGAAGCTCAGCTAGCTGGGCTGTGGCTGAGACGAGAGGGGTTACGGGGTGAGGTTGGGCTGCTGGAACACCGCAAAAGGGAGTTTGAACAAAAAGTTGATACTGCCTTGAGGGCTGAGTCGCAGTTGCAGGAGACTTGGCAGCAAATTCAAGCTGCGGTGCGGGAGGACAGGGAGCTGAATAACTTGCTGTGGCAGGTGGCAAGTGACAACCTGGCCCTGTACACTGCACTCTGTGCACAACAAGATGAGGTGAGCATGCTATCATTGACATTCTCGAAAATGGTTGTGATCAGCAGGCAACGTGAGCACTGTTGGCAGGGGCCCACATGTTAAACATGAGGCACTCGGACATTCTGTTGCCAGAGGAGCCCAGTCAAATCACATGGCTCATCGGCCATGCCATGTTACAGCATCATCCCATTCAAACAACTGTGTCTTCAGCAAAGTGTAGTGAATTCTGTGAATCTGAGCACAGCTGTCCGCGCACCCCTCAGCTTAGTCACCATGGCTTGCCAGTTTAGATGCCAAGTGTCGTATTGTGCAGGTTACACAACTACTGACACGACAGCTGCTCCCTTGCAGCTCATCATCTGTGTACAATGCCCAGGCAGGAAAGGACCAAGTGCAGCAGGAAATTGCCAAGGTGTCTCAGCTACCCTTGACGGCTGTTGGGCTGCTGCAACCCCTCAGAGCACATGCACCACCAACTGGTAGGGTGTAGCAGCTGGCTTTGGTTGTAGGGTTTCACCAAGTGATTGAATGCATGTACATGAGGCTTGCAGGCATTGACGCAGCAGGCAGAGGCTGCTGACTGGACAGGGCACTGAACACCTGGCATCAGCAGCACGTTTCGGCCCCTACATGGCTCAGGCCTCTCCCCTTTTGATGTGCCAATGATGACGACTAACGAAAGACTTGTGCATACTCTGTACAATGTGCTTGCAGGTGCAGCACACTTGGAGTCACAGCAGCCCATCATAAACCGCCTTCAAGCAGCAGCACAACGCCTCTCTCATATGGGCAGGCCAACCACAGTAGGCAAGGCCTTTGCTGCAACTGCAGGCAAGGGGATAGGACGGCGCACAGGAGGTGTGGGAGCCAGCTGGGATGGATGGCAGGGGCAAAGCAGCGGTGGAGCTGTTGACAATGCTGCAATCTCAGCGCTCAGGAGTGCAGCTGGTGTAGATATGCTGGCACCCACCTCATGTCCAGCAGCACTGATCAAGACCATAGTAGGTGAGCAGATAGTGTGCTTAGGTCCTCCAGTGCTCATTCGTACATGTTGACATCAAACCAGCGCACACAAAGGATGCAAGATACAACATTGACATGAGTGTTGCCATCTGTCAGACAATGTCATTGTGTCTGTCAAGGACTTTGCACTGGTATCTCTGATGCATCAGCTCTACAACGTCTGTGGTACATAATGCGATGTAAGCAAATGTCATTGCCAGCAATGCATGCCCTGCGTCAAGCTGTGTGCCTCAAGGCTTTGATGTAAAACATGTGACTATCGCTTGCCAGTGAACAAGCACACCGGGTAGATTGGCATGGGTTTGTGGTTGAATGAGAAGCGTCGACCTTCATGCTCTGCCATTGCACTGCTCAAACTGTCGTTAGGCAAGCGTCAGCAATCATCTCAGATGCAGCAGGAGCTGCAGCAGCTGGATGCAGTGTGCAAGGCAGCATCGAGCAATGTCAAGGAGGCTGACGCACAAGCCAATGTGCTGGAGGACCAGGTGGGGTCTGGGGCAACCTTTGTTGATGCATCGCCCTGATGCAGAGCATCAACAGGGCGGAGTATTAGCTGAACTGCTGCAAAGGAGCCTGCACCAGTTCTTTGCAGGGTCAGTACCAACCAGCATGCCAAGTCAGCTGCTCACTACTCTATGTACTCCAGCTGAAACCTTTTGACATCAACTATCTTCAAACACGTAAACATCCTGCTGTCACCAGGTGAATGAGCTGCGCACCCGAGATCTGGAGGAGGTACTGCCACGTCTAATCGACTTGTTGGCTCAGAGTCAGGATGCCCAGAACTTTGCACGCTACAAAGTGCAGCAGGACTGTGAGGACATGGTCGAACAGCCCGCACAGCATTTGCTGTCCAACATCACATGTAAGCATGGCAGAATGCGGCATTGATGAGCAGGCCAGCCTGTGGCAGGACAACAGCCTACTCTCAACACGGACACTGAGTGCTGAAATGAATCTGGAAGCCAGTGTCATCCAGTATCATCTTCAAGGCATGATGTGATGTGCATTTGTGGTAACAAGCTGAATGATAGCATCTGCTCAGAAATCTTTCTGCCGCTGCTGTGTTATGCTGCTGCTTGTACAGATGAGGGCAAGAACTGCACAGAGTGGTTGATGGAGATGCAGGCACTACACGGCAGAAGGCGAGAGTTGCTGAGCAGGAGAGTATGATGGGTTTGGAGTATGAAGCCGCTGCTAGTGGCTGGTAGCAGGTGCAATCAGCAGCCACCAAATTTGATGTGCTTGATGGGACAAGGCAGTGGGTGCAAAGTACCATGTCTGCGGCAGCTCAGGTCTTGAACAGTACGTACTCAATGTCTGACCCAAGGACACAGGACAGGCTACTAGTACCTGCAGTTTGCATAACATATTATCACGGTAACAGCGATGCTGCAAATGTCATGCCTTAGAGGGTCCTTCTCGGCTGACCACTGATGATGTCATCACCTTTGCCTCCCAGCTTGCTGGTTACTTGGGTGTGGGGATCTGGAGTAGGAACATACCCACTGGTCACTTGTGGCTAAATGGTGGAGTGTTGAACAGTGTTGTTCTAGCTGTTGCAGCGTGTGTTGT
>JARWLF010000648.1:0-14179 GCA_029853055.1 Scenedesmus sp. KT-U
CAAACAGGTGGATACTGGATTGTGTCAGCTGCACCCTGAGGGTCACAGCTCGAGACAGAGAGCCACTGTTGCTGGACATGGGACAGTTCTCAGTTCCCCGTCTCCACAGCGCAATCATTGCAGCAGCGCCTGCCAGCAATAGGTCCAACAGGTCAACAGCAGATCTGCTTGCTGCCTCTGACACCGGCCCATGCAAGGAGGCTAGCACCAGCAGCAGCCACACTAGCAGCATGCTCAGCCCATGGGCCAGAGCTGCACAGTCACCATGCATAGTCATGAACAGCATGACAGCCGATCTGCAGCTTTGTAGTGCAAGTAGCACCTACCCTGAGGCAAACCTGCAACTGTATTCTATCACCCCTGTTTCTTGTCAAGCGCGATGCAAGGTCTGGAAGGGAAGTCTTAATCTCAAGGAGGGTACACGCCAGATAGTCAAAGGTTACTTCGATGCGCCAGGTAAGCATCTGCTATTGATATTGGCGCACCTTATGTCTGAAATCTGCGCACATAGCTCAGACCATAGTACGCCCGACCTATGTTGTGCCTTGGTGATCCATGTACGCTAGTGCAAACCTGTTGTATCCTACCCCTGTGTGTCCTTCATGCTTTCATGATGTAAGTATGCAACCTACAAGCTTGGAGTTTGTGACTTGCAGGTACAGACGTTGCAGACCTGCACTTTGAGAATGCTCTAATGCCTTCCAGACAGACCATCCTGCCCGCGGTGACCCTGGTGTTTGCTGCTGTTCAAGGTGGCAGAACGCTTGTGCACAAACATGCCAAAGTTGCTACAAGTGTGCACCAGCGGCTGAGCAGGGCAATGCAGGTAACATACTTGCAATGCAGTTGCTCAGTATATTTGTACACAGGCTGCAAGTTATGTGCATGACCAAGCTAACGCTGCCTTTGTTAGTGACATACATATGTCAACACATGGCAAATCCTGCTGTAGGCCCTGCTGATGACGTTTCCTGATGGCTATCTGTGTCGTGGATACGAAGCTGAGCTGAAATACATGCTGGCCTTCCGGGATCCAACTAGAGCAGTGGAGTGGTGCCTGTGCTTGCAGGTATGAGTCTGCCATTTGCTGTTGCCCAGTGGGATATTGTGCATGTAAATGGCACTGAAGCCTTTGCTATAGCTGGCACATGTTGCTGGGGTGAGGTAGATATGGGATCCAATTTGTACCTCTGGTTCATTTGGATGATACACAGGAGTTGTTGGATCGTATCATGTGGCCAACAGATGTGATAAAGTACTACCGTAGTACGACAACTGGATCAACTGCTGATGTGCGTACTTCTGGAGATCTGCACAACAGCATTGGCAGACGGCCTACACTCAAGTTTGGGCTGGCAGAGGGTGTTCCTGATTACATGGCTCCTGACCATCAGGTGGGCAGCAGCCTGGACTGCAGCCTGGTTGCACTGTGTGTCGAGGATACACTAGCACAGCACACAGCTTGCAGCAAGGGGTCACAAAGCCTCTGACTGGTTTTGGCCTATACAAGAAGCCCCCACCACTAGATAGGATTGTGGGTGGATCCTTCTGTGTTACCTTTCTGTAGACTGCGCCTTTGCTGCTGTAAGCTACATTATCAAAGGCAGGATTTTTGACAACCGTGCGGCTGCGTAGTAGATTGGATGTGGGTACAGCAGCAATGCTTCAGATCGAGTCGGGACTGACACGTTGCCTACGTTGTTGCTACTGCTGCTTCACACAGGGCCATGCGGACTATTTTGGTAGCTCAGTCAACCTGGCAGCAAGGATCTTGACTGCTGCAGCTCATGCTGGACAGATTGTTATGAGCTGTGATTTGGCACAGAGCATCTTCAGGTGACTAGTGATGGCAGAAAGTACTCTGCAGACTCATTACTTTGACCAACCGCATAATGTCTGACATCAGAGTGTTCTGACCCCATGCCTCTTGTCTGTGAAGCTCTCTATACCATTGTTTGTTTACTCATAGTTGGGACACTCTGCTGCTTGTTGCAGTTCTTGGTCCTATGAGGCCGAATTTGGTCCACGCGATGGCCTGCCACTGACTTGTAAGCAGCATAACCAGCTCAGCAAGGTGGCAAGCAGCGACAGCCCTACAACTGAGGCTCCAGCATGTATCAAACTGGAACCGCCAGTCATCTTGAGTTCTTTTCAAACAGCAGCTGAAGCTGGCTCGGCCATTGACATAACACCAGCCCCATCTGCAGCTAGTCTGAAAATTAACCTCACCTTGGACTCACGCACAATCTGGGAGGCACGGAACTGCAGCAGTCAGCCGGCCAGCCCCCGCAGAAGTGCAATAATGTCTAGCAGTCAGCCGGCTAGTCCCCGTAGAACAACAGGGCAGGTTAGATGGTCTGGAATAGACTGCAGCATTGGCTGGCAGCAGGAGCAGTGTACAGCTGGCAGCTTCGATGGTAATGTTTTGCAAGATAAACTCAGCAAACACCTGTCACCCTTGCAGCTGCATGTCCATCAGTCTCAGTCACATGATGGCACAAATGGCACTAGCCCAAGATCACAAGCCTTCCTCAATAACACCTGCCGGCAGCATTCCAGTGATCGCCAAACGGTGGATGAGGTCAAGGGCAGCAGCAGACACGTGCTTCAAGTCAGTGCATATCACCTGGGCACGTATGCATTCAAGGGCTGTGGCGAGATGCAAATGGTTTGCTTGGCAAGTGATGCAAGAGCAGTTGCGGCTGAGATATGCGCAATCACTCCACCAAGAGGCAGTAAAGGTGAGGGTGGACAGATCTTCAGCTGCACATGTTTCACTGGCTGTGCTGGTCGCTGTGAGTCCTCTGTGTTGCAGTCACAGAGGCCATGTTACATGTATCGTATGCATCCAAATCCATAGCAGGCATATGCAATGGCCTGCATGATCGTTTCCTCTTATTGTTAGCGCCAACTGGACTGATCAGCCAGCTAACTGATCGGCTTAAGCTGTCCTATCTGCTTGCTAGCAGCCGTGGTTCACTGTCCATGAAAGTACTCGACGTCTTGATTGTGTGTTGCTGGATTGCAGGTGTCCTGGTGTCTCCTGCCAGTGGCCCCGTGGTTGGGCTGCAGCATTGCACAGTGGCTCTACCTGACATGTGGAGGGTCACAGAGGACCGGCTAGTGTTGTCTCCAAGTCCAACTCTGTAGGCGTCACCTGACGCTCAACGCTCATGATAACTGCCTTGTGGAGGCTGCATCTGGTAACCTGGGCGATGGTCAATAAGAACCTGGCACTGTGTGAGTATTCTGCGAAGGCTGTCACATCACGCAGATGAAGGTGATGGGCACACATGGGTCGGTTGCTGGATCAAATAGGGACGCATCCTTTGCATATGACCTGCCTGCAGTAGAACTGCTGAGGTACTTTAGTATTATCTCCAACCATGGTTGTAAATCAAGATTGTTCAACAAAAAGTTGTGTTCATCAGTTGTCGCAGTGGCCTGAGGGAGCCGACCTGGCAATTGCACGTTGCAGGATTCAATGCATACACTAGCCTGGCCAGTGTGAATGACCAGGCATGTGCAAAGCTCCTGATGGCGCTATAACTCATTGATCATGATAGCTGTGGTGGTGATCAGCATCAGCAACACTCAAAATATCTCTATGCTGTCAATCTGTATCAAGTCAGATGAATGGTCAACATTTGATCGGCTTGCTGCTGGACACCTTTGTGGCTGTAATCCTGCTTTGTTATGTTGATCTTTGTTCATACCCACTACACTGCTCATAAATATGCTTATAACTAGACAGTACTGATGGCACGTTATCACTTGATCACTACATACCAAGTTATTTGCAGAACTATCGGCAAGCAGCAGGACATGCAGTCCTAGCTGCAGAAACAAGGCTTGAAAGGAATGTGCAATATGTGTGGTTGCTTTTTTTGTTGTCTGAGCTGTGCCACTGTTGTGTGTGTTGAGTGCGGTGACGTTGCTGAATGTTGCAGGTTATCAGCCAGGATCTTATCTTCTAGTGGTGGGGCTGTGAAGCTGAACCTGCTGAAGTCTGGGGTAGTGACTGTGACAGCTGCACAGGCAGGGCACCTGTCCCATAGCAGAGTTGATGCATCATCTCCGTCTCTGGCATGATCCACCCAGGGTCGAGGGTCGTAGCGGATCTTTTTGTTGTAACTTGTCCTACTGTTCTACATTGCTGTAGTGCAGCAATTAAAGTAGAGTTTGGAACTATCCGAGATCATCAGTGCTTTGCTTACCAGGCATGTGATCAGTTGCTGCTGTAATAATCGTCATTGAGCATCTGTGGTGGCAAAAGTTATGACGGTCTTACTGTTGCCGCATAATCCGCCTGATTGAATGCATCAACAATTGAGACCGATCACTGATTGTATCGCCGGCTTAGCTATAATATGTGATCTCAGGCACGAGGAGTCCCCGTCGAGGACTCAACATCCCGCATGAGAACACAAAAGCTCACACCGAAGTGCGATTGGGAGGGTCTCACCAGATGCAGAGTAATCTGGGTGCTAAGGCAGCCTTGACAAACTATTGGAGCGTTCGACATGCTCTGTCTGGCGGTTAGATAACTGCTCATCACATATATCACACCATGGTGGCCATGGGCGGGCGAAATGCAAAATGCGGATGCAGAAGCAAACCACATCCACATCCATGGACTGTATGACTGCAAACACAAGAAGACCGGAAGGATACAACGATAGGCTTACCTCGAGCAGCTATAGCTACAGTACCATGTTATCCCACCTCGCTCACGCCTAATGACATAGCAGTACGAGCCCCAGGTGCTTGATGATCCAACGTACTAAACCGTGCCTTTCGTATCTACCAGTCTGTTCCAGTTGCGTAAGTGTGCGATGTAGCTGAGCCTCAAGCGGCATTCACTGGAGCTTGGGGCTGCCTGCGGTGCCACAACCGGTTGCAGTAGTATCCAACTTTCACTCACCGGCTTGGGCTTGGTGATTTGTTGGTTCGGTCATGGTGGTTGCACAGCAGCATCTCTGCGCACATAGTGAAACCCGTATGGTCCACACTGTACAGTCACGACCAGGGATCACTGTACGCCTGCTGAAGCCTCGTAGAAGCGACAGGCATCGCGCAAACCTGCTTAAATGCTCCAGGTATTGCAAGCTGTAGCCATCCCAAGGCTGTATGGCCGGTGCATGGAGGGCTTCACTGTGCTTATGGGAAGTTAGCCATGTGCTGCAATACAGGATTGTTCTGCTGTCTTGTTCGTTTCATGCCCCAGCAACGTGCAACGCGCTCTTGAAATGTATTGCTCTCTTTCGAGCCACATTGCACTGGCAACAGGAGTCGGCAAAGCTGGCAGTACCATTAATGCCTTGTGCTACGCTACTGTACAGTTGTATCTGCAAAATGCATACGCTATGAATGTGGTGATCTCAAACCATCAGGCACATACCCAACGTACCGAGATTGTGGTGTACACTGTTGTTATGTGTGTATGTGCCACTACTTGCAGTAGTAGCAGCACCACCAAAACAACAGCTGATGGCAGCACCCTCGTCCATGATGGTCGCCTGCCCTTACCACAGCAACTGCAGCAGTTCATATCACCAAAGGTATACGGAGACAGCGTGCTGCAAGGCCACAAGTTTGCTTGGGGCAAAACCACCATACCTCCACAGGAAACGTTGTTTGTTGCTGATCCTGTGACAGCCCGCAACTGGCTCAGCAATGAACACACGCTGGGGATAGCTACTGACTGGTTGGAAAACATAAGTGAGTTGAGAGGTGTATTGTAGCATCATCCAAGCCTTTAGTAGTCCAGCTTTGCAGCTGCCTTGTGGATTGCGAACCGTCCTGCTGAGGTCTACTCCTGATTGCGATGTCCTTCTCCTGACCTATTTTTCAATCATATGACATGCATACACCTGTTGCTGCTTGTCGTCCTGAAGATGAAGTTTCAGACAGTGTATTCACAATTGGCAGCCACCAAAGGTGGTGTTCTGCTGGTGCCTAATAGATTGTGTGCTGTGTGCTACATGTGCAGAAGCTTTGCTGGGTGACACAACTGTTACGATGACTCAAGATACTGCGCTTCATACTCGGTTACGCCAACTGATGGCTCCGTACTTCACTGCAGAAGCTATTCATCGACAGATGCCAGCCATACATGGCAAGGTCAAGGTACTAACTTGTTTGGGCGCCATACTATGTGCAGCAGTCTGCTTTTGCAGTCAGCATGCCAGGAGCCTTTGCAATGTCACCGATGCATTTCTGGTTGTGCACTCCACATCCACACATGTAACACTGTGCAGCTGTAAAGCACCACCTTGCTACTTCATGTGGGAAGGTGCAAGTGTGCCTACAAGTGTTATGCTGGTTAGTACTCGATAGTTTGATGGCTGCTTTAGCATTTCTTCATGGCATGTGTATTGTGTACCTGCAGGAGCACATGACTCGTTGGTGCTCAGAAGGGACGGTAGCTGCTCACAATGCTGCAAGGTTGCTTACGTTTGACATCCTGGTCAACCAGGCACTCAGCTTGAAGATGGACGACCAGGAACTGCAGAAGTACTCACAGGTGCTGCAGCATGTTGCCCGTGAATGAAAATGAATGAACTACCCATCAGCCATAGCAGTACTGTCATCCTGCATTTTGCCCGTGTTGATTTCAGTGTAGTGCACATGTGTTCTATACTGCCCTTGATGCGCAATGTATGCCTTGTCATTGCACACGCTAGGTATGTGGCTGGCTTGGCCATCATACCCTGCAATGTTGCAGCAAGCTATCTGTTACAGCAGTTCATCAAGCCCACCATGCAGGTTAGTGACGTCTGCATGCGTCATATGGCATGTGCCATGATGGTGTCTTGTGGTTTTCGTGCTACTGCAGGTGTTCAACACTTGGGTCGATGGTTTCATACCACCTGCTATCGACCTACCCTTCTTGCCGTTTGGCAAGGGCATGCAAGCAAGGTGCTCACAACATTGCAGCTAACAGTTGGCTTGAGTTTGCTTGTGCATCAGCTGTGATGATAATGCAGTAGCTGCACGGGCCACGATGACTATGATGATAACGATACTGGCCTGTGATAGTACAAGCAAGCCAAGGTCACCATAACATAGATGAACAAGTTGCAGGTTGGCCTTGATGTTGTCATCACAACAACCGCCAGCCAACTTTGTGTCCTTGGCTGGTGTCTGTGCAGGCGTGTACTGCAGGAGCGAGTACGACAAGCTTTGTCAGATCCTGAGGTGCAACCAATCAGTTTACTTGCACGGCTGAGAGATGAATTTGGAGCAGACAGTAGTACTGCAGTGGACAACGTGGTCAATTTGCTGTTTGCAGGTAAAGCAGCAACCACTTTAAGCCTTGAAGCTAGTTGCATGGTGTGCTTTTCGCTGTCAGTGCAATCAGGCTGGATAGCAAATGATGTGACGGCTCTTTTTAACTCTGCATGAGCATCGCTTTCTGGCAGTCTGCAACTGATCACTATAACAGGCACCTTCCCTTTTTTTCTCTTGCATGTTGCACCACAATGGCTGAGCTGGATGTGCCTTGTTCTGGCTTTGACAGGTCATGACACAACCAGCAGTGCTATGAGCTACCTGCTCTGGAACTTAACCCGGAATCCTGAGGTACTGCACAAGGTATGCTGGACCCAGATTGTTTCTTTGAGCGGTGCTCACTGTGGCAGTATGTGCTGTTGTAAGCAATCACTTCTGGAGCATGCTGTCCCATGAGAGACAAGGTACAGCATTGCACCTGCTGTGCATGTCTATCACATTCATGTTTGTTTGCAAGTTATTATTGTATTCTGTTCGAGGCTGATGGTGTGTATTATGTTGTTGTGACCGTGTAGCTTCGTGAAGAGCACAAGCAGGTGGTTGCTAAACACGGTCTTGAGCTTACACCAGCAGCCATTGCAGCTATGCCTTACACCAGAGCCATCATAAATGAGAACTTGAGACTTGCACAGGTGAGCAACAAGTGTAACACAACCTTGCAAGGTGACCGTCTGCGCTTTGTACCAACTATTCCTTGCTTGATGGAACCAGCATACAGTAACACATGTTGCGGTGTCAGACACCACTGCACAAGAACTGTAACTCCTCTCAAGTCCAATCTGCCATCAATGATGCTACTATTCAAAGTTGTTGCTGTCTTTGCTGTCACAGGTCGTGGCATACGTTCCTCGTGTGGCCAAGAAGCCTCTCACGGGCCCCTCAGGTGATCAACTTGTCCCGTCAGGATGCCCCTTCATCATCGCCTTAGCTCAGATCAGTGATAGTGACCCAGCTGTCTCTCCCTCACGAGATGCCTTCATGCCTGAAAGGTGGCTGGATGCTGCAAACGCCAAGACTTTGGCTGCACATCAACATCCCTTTGGCCTGGGACAGCACTATTGTGTGGGGTCACAACTAGCACAAGCAGAGATGATGGCACTGTTGACAGAGGTTGCTCGGTCGTATGATGTAGTTGCTGAGGTGGACACAGAATGGGTGGACTTTCCTATCAAACGGCCTGCTAACGGACTGCCCTGCAAAGTTGTGAGGCTTGCTAATGTGTAATGCAGAAGTCAGGGACTGTATTGTGCACCTTCATCGTCACCAGATTATTAGCTATGGAGAGAGTGAGGTGGTACATAGGTTATGCTCCTGTCTCGTGCACACGTTCTCCAAAGGCAGAATGTAGCCCACTGATGCTGCAGCGCTGTTGTTACACAGCCTGTTATATAACAATGTACTGGATGCCCTTTCATAGTAGTTAAGTGCTCCTAATGGTTTCAATGAGGTGACTTGCAGCGACCAGAAGTTGATTGACATCTGTGGTGTCGTCAGGTGTTTTGTTTTTTTGTGTCAAAGGAGTTTGTACTGACTAAGCGAGCGATCTATGTAGTATAATCTGCGGCATGCGCATGTGTGTCGCAGATGTGCTAGGCTAGCAGATCTGGTGTGGCTCAAGTTTACTTGTGATGTTACATCACTGATTTATATTCGACCATCCAGGTTCAAGAGCAAAGATCTTTCTAGAAATGAGCTGCTGATGGCTGACTTAGCTTTGGCAGCACACAGGCAGAGGCCTGTACTACAGTAACCCTAGGCCTGTACTAGTAACCCGTTGTCAGGACGTCACGCCCTGTGTGTGCTTGAGTGCCATAGCTTTGTATGTGGACCATATCGAACTTGGAATCTGATTCACAAAGCAATGTCGCGGACAAAGTCACTGCTCCGACTCGGCGAGCATAGTATGCAATCCCGGTCACCTGCTTCATGTACAAGCATTGACAACCGCAAGAAGTCTGGAAGTGAAGCACATCGTCGCGCTGGAAGCACTTACGAAGATCCCAAGGAAGTGGTGAAGTGCAGTTCGGCGGGATGAATGCACGTGGGGCACGTGCCTAGCCTGCCTGGGTTTGTTGTTATTACAAGCTCAGATGCACAGATGCTTGAGCACCTATCGTTTGTCATGTAGATCGCGTATGTGATGCAGAAGCGGTCACTGATGTCCGTGCCTCTAGTGTCCGAGTACGTCATATTCGAGGTGTGAATGACGACGCAAGAATGTTTTCGAGGGTATAAAGCATACCATAGAAATAGTGCTGGACTCTTTGCTTCGCACTCAGAGGATGGATGCCTGACGGTAATATGTCTGTTCGGATGCCGTGATTACAACTCGTCCAGCCCTGCCACATTGCTGCAAAAACCTGTTTTTAAAAACTGCTTGATAGTTTTCTGCTGCATGTGAAATGCAGTTACCCGTGAACCGCGACAAACACAAAACCGTCCAAGAGAAACCCGGTGCACTGCGCGCGGCCTTGCATAGAACTGCCGCTAAGCACATGTAGTGTAATAAGTGTCCAAGCAGCAAGCGTGGTCATTGGTGTGTGGAAACCAGAAGGCGTACTGGGCTTCAACAACACCAGTCTCTGGTGAGTTCCATGCTTCACACTGAACACGCAACAAGTAACGGTGGTAACAACAATACCGTTGTGTGTTGGTGGAAGGAGGCTACATGTTGCATTCCGCATAGGCCAGCTAAGCTGACACATCCAGGGGGAGGGATGCAGAGTGGTTTGACTAACCATACCTGTACCTGCAGGCCACAATAAACTTCAAATACAATGTTGTGCTAGCACAAACAGCATCAGCCGCTGAACGCCTCTATCACCGGGGGGTAAACATGTCGCTCCCAGAAGAGCTTTGGCGATCAATTCGACAGCAGCACCCGGTGAGCTTTCCGCACTAGTCAGCGCCAACAGGTGTTTGTTCTTGAAAGTTTTGGACTGCACGAGCATTTAGCTGTGATTTGGGTGGTCTGTTGTACGAGGATGTGGCACCCCAGCACACTTTGGATATCGCCGTGGCAGGCATGAGTGTAGCCCTATCATACGCGCTGTCAACGTCTTGCTGCACATATTGTTGTTTCAAGCTGCGTGGATGTCTCTGAACGCCTCATGCCTCTTATCCTGGGTGTCTCGACTGTTTTACAGGCCGTTCTCACTAGCCTGGCACTTCATCTGTGCCACAAGTCCATAGTAGATGCATATGACAAACTTCAAAAGGCTCTAAACACTTGCCATGAGGAGAGTAAGGAGAGTGAAGGCACCAAGCGAGAGGGTTTGATGCAACAGGCAGAGCAGGCTGTGCAGGCAGCAACTCGCCGTCTGGCTCTTGCCAAACGCCTTGCTGCCCTCGCAGCAGGACGCCCTGAGACCATAAATGGGCTAGACAACTTGACCATCCCGGAAGACCCAGAAGACGAAGTTACAAGCACGTTACAGCAGTTGGAGACAATATAACCCTTGTCACCTGTGTCACTATACATGCAAGCAATGCCGTTAGCCTTGTACACAATGTTGGTTGCTGACTGTGTACGTAGGCAGATTGGTCTGTGAGGTCTTCTGGCTAGCCACTCAGCAACTATCGGCTGCCTATGGAGAGCTGCTGCAGCATTCTCCGATGACAGCACAACCACATTCAACAAGCGTTGGAAGATTGCTTGTGGAACTCCAAACGCATGTCACTGTATGAGCATACTCAACCTAACATGGCTGGGTCCAGTCTGGTTGCATCACAGTCAAGTTCACCATTGTCGCGTATCAGGGGGTGGTAGATTACCTCATGGGGTTTATCTTTCCTTGGTCACCCGAGAGTGTTTGAAGTGTGGCCTCTGCCAACGGCCTAAGTACGGATTTCTTCCTTTTGTTTCTGATTGCCAAGCGCTCTGACAGCGCTGGATCCATTTGATGGGTGTCACTCAGAACAGAGTGGGCGCCTAAGGTTCATATGCAGCCCTGAATCAGCTTGTTTCTGTTCTGAAGCTTTGACATACTCTGCTGTCATGTTGGAAGGCTCAGGGTTTTTTGAATTCTGTGTCAGAGCCATTTTCGTGAGTCTGCCTTTGCTG
Organism: Scenedesmus sp. KT-U; assembly: GCA_029853055.1. Lineage (NCBI taxonomy): Eukaryota > Viridiplantae > Chlorophyta > Chlorophyceae > Sphaeropleales > Scenedesmaceae > Scenedesmus > Scenedesmus sp. KT-U. The sequence goes on from JARWLF010000648.1 coordinate 11,357, forward strand.
GCAAAGAACGTCATGCGAGGAGTGTCTTGGTGCTGCTGCACCGTGTGTACATTCTACTAAGCATTGTCCTGTACCACCCTGCTAATGATCATCACTAGAGGCTCTTTGGTGCTTATGGTCTTTCTTCCGCCGAAAGAGGGGTCAAGGGTGTTGCCAAATCATATGGCATATGACTACATTTTTGTGGTGGTGGTGGTGGTTGTGATGGTGGCGCATCATCAATCGGGTCAGTGAGGGCACATAGGCCTGCCAGGTATGGCGGCCAGGGGGTGGGATTGGCTCATTGTTGATGCTTTGTTTGGATGTAGATATGAACTGCATACTACTGGTGTACTTCTAGTTACTTTGCGCCATATGAATCTCATGCAGACTACTGTACTTGGCCCCGTTGAACGTTCGTACGAATGTTCAGCTGGACGTTTCTGTTCAACAGTTGCCAGCTTAAGATTGCTATGCAGCATTGCTGCATTTTTGCTCGTATGCGCATGGTGATGATCATGACAGTGTGTGATGCATGTTAGACCTTCTTCCAGCGTTTGGGACAGAATGCATGATTACAAGTTTGCTGTGCATGTGCAATGCTTTTGTGGCACTGACTGATTGTAAGCACGATGTGCATTCTGCCTAAAGCGGCTCAGGCATGCAATACACAGCCATCTGCTTGACTATGGGTCTGCCCACAGGGCTGAAGCTGAAGCTACCAGTCTGACATGGCGCCCTGTAGCCTGACTGTAGTGCAGCATGGAAGTGTTGTGTGGGTGTTGATAAGTGTTGCAAGAAGGTATGAGCAGTGTGATGCTTTATTCAATAGCCTACATGCATCTGTAGCCCATCAGTTGTGATATCCAGTTTGCAGGGAAGCCGATCATTTGCAAGAAAGCTGTGTATCATAAGAGAAATTCATATTGAGCTGATGATAACAGTTCACATGTTATGCCTAGGGCTTGCTGACCCTTTGAGCCTGCAGTCCATACCGGTTGGGATGCTCGGTTGTTGCAAAGTCATGAGATTCTTGAAAGAGTCTCTGAACTATGCTGTAGGAATTGTCTTGTACAGATCATGTCACCAGGTATTTCGTTTACATGCGACTTGTTTGCATGGACATCAGGGAAGCTCCAGTGCTGGTTTCTGTCTTGTGTTTAGTTGGCGCACCGTGTGTTGTCAGATACTATGGCCTCAAGAGTATTAGTATGGTGTCTGGAATCTGGGCTTCAGGACACGCCTGCATGCACCCACACTGTGACATGCCAACTGATCAGTGTGCCAAGGTGTATGATCTTTGCCGGTGTTGCATGCCTATGCAAGGCTGTTGTTCAGCCGCAATCTGTACTGTATACATGATGCTATGTATGTCTTGACCTGCATGCTCGCATGTTATTGTAGTGCATTGTATTGTGTTGTCATAGTGTGTGTTTTATTGTGGCATGTAGCATGCATCAGCTGTTGTGTTCCCGCACTGAAGACTGACAGCATAGCATGGTACAGTATCATCCCATGGCACAGTGCCTTGCTCTGACTGGCTTGCTTGCTTGCTTCTGGTTCAAACTTATGACATAGCAGGTCATCTAATGATCGTGTACATGTATCTGCTGCATGTGAGATGCAGACTCACTCTGAATTTGCTTGTGATGCTGCAACTGCTATACATTGACCAGCGATGGCTCACTGTGTATGCGCCCTTGAGCGCAGTTAACTTGCCTCTGTCCATCATGTTCATGTCACACTATAGGACGCTGTCTGAGAACATGAGTTCACATTGAATCAGTGATTACATGTGCATGCAACCTGCATGGGTTCTTTAGCAAGGATGTGTCAGCAGCAGGTGGTCTCAATCTGATGAGGTCAGTAAGCAATACTCATTTCTTCTTTTGGCACTTTGTGTATGCGGTCGTAGTACAAAGAATTGTTGTTGTCTGATGCTCAAAACTGCTGCTGGGACTCCAGGTCCGACTGTGTCTGCATGTTCTCTTACTGCAAGCGTGTATGCTTCAGTAACGCTGGGTGTTTGGTTGGTCCCACGCTGCCAGTATGTCAGACGGACCATAGTGCTGATGGACACCTCAGAGGGACACTGCTTAGCTGTTGAGGCTGACTCACAAGCCAGACAGCTGTCGAAATACTTATCATCAGTATGACCTGTTCAATGGTGTTGGTGGTCACTAGCTAAAGCAGTGGCCCCTGCAGCTGGGAGATTATGTGTGGCATAAGTAACTTACTGAGCTGAGGTGTGTTCGAAAGTTGAGAAGAGGAAAGCCAGTGACAAAAGCTAATCGTCCAGACACTATGGCATCAGCTTGACAAAGAATCACTTGTACTATTGCACCAGCACTCAACAGTTCACAGAGGTCATGGTCGTATGATGCCAAGTAGTGTGTGCGCCAATTGTTCTTTATTGAGCCCCAGCCATGTCACTGAGCTGCGACTTTGCATGTTAGACAAGTGAGTGCCACGAAAACAAACACGTTACTGTCAAGGTATACAGTGTGGCTTTCTTTCACACAGTGACTGTGTTGCCTGTTGAGCAGCTGCTGTTTTCAAGCAGACAGCACCTTGTGCTGCACAAGTCAACTTCCTTGTGATACGCAGTATGATTCAGTCAGACCGTGAGGAACTTTCAACAGGTAGCACTGCTGTGACGAATGACGGCAGCCAAGAGCACTGAAGCTGTTAAGCACTTGAAGCTGACCAGTCGGTCCCGGCCCGGTGGCCAGAGGGACAAGCAGTGTCGACGCATCTGCCGCTGACGCAGCTTCTTTTTCGCTTGTATTGGCTATTGTTGTTGCGGTTCATCAACTAGTCTTCAGCTCTCTGCATCACTCCAAG
>JARWLF010000649.1:0-14170 GCA_029853055.1 Scenedesmus sp. KT-U
GGGGGGGGGGGGGGGCCGCCCCCCCCCCCCCCCGCGGCCGATGATTCGCCCGTAATCTGGGCATGGGATCATCACCCAAAGAATAGGTCAGGGGCAATTCGGGTGAGGATGCGTGGGAATCGCATAGGCCGGCGCGCTAGTTCTGGGTGAAAACCCCGATTCCGAGAGGCCAGCGCATGCATGTCCGTTCCGCGCAATCCGGAGCCTCCCATGCGGTGACGGCCATGCGCGAAATCGCTGCAGGGCTGGGTCTGCCGGAACGTCCCCGGCCGGATTTCGTGGCAATGTGTTTCGGGGTCGGCCTTTGCGCCGACAGCCTGCAGGCGGCCGCGCGGGACATGATCGGCACCGATGCCCTGCATGGCGGGTCGTCCTGCCTTGGGGTCATCGGGCGCGACGGGATCGAGCTTGGCGGCGCAGGGCTGGGCGTGCTGGCGATCTGGGACCGGGCGGGCAGTTACGGCACGGCCTCGGCGTCGCTTGGCCCGGATGCGGGCGCGGCGGCCCGCGCGGCGGCACTGGCCGCGCTGGAGCGGGCGGGCCGTCCGGGCGAGATGCCCGAAATGGTCTGGCTGACCGTCGCCCCCGGCCGCGAGGAGCAGGTGATCGAGGGCCTGCGCCCGGTCGTCGGGCACGAGACGCTGATCGTCGGAGGCAGTTCCGGCGACAACGACCTTTCGGGCCGGTGGCGCCAGTTCGGGCCCGATCAGGTCCACGGCGATGGCGTGGTGGTCTCGGTGCTGTTTCCCAGCCGGGCCGCCGCCTCGGTCTGTCAGAGCGGCTATGCCCCGACCGCGGCAAGCGGCCGCGTGACCCGCGCCGAGAGCCGCCGGCTGTTCGAGATCGACGGCCGGCAAGCGGCCGAGGTCCTGCACGAATGGTCCGGCGGCGCCATCCCGCTGGCGGGAGAGGATGCGCGCGTGATCCTGGCCGAGGCGGCGTTCTGGCCCCTGGGCCTCGAGACGCGCCGTCTGGCGGGCATCCCCTTTCACCTGCTGATCCATCCGGCGGCCGTGCATGAGGACGGCTCGGTCGATCTGTTCGCCGATGTCGCGGTCGGCGACCGGTTGTGGCAGATGCAGGGCTCGGCCAACAGCCTGGTCGCGCGGGCCGGCCGCGTCGCAGGGCAGGCGCGCGACATTGTCGACGGGCCGGTCGCAGGGGCGCTTGTGGTCCATTGCGGCGCCTGTATGCTGGCCATCCGGGACCGGATGGACGAGGTGCGCGCCGGCATCCTCGAAGCCCTGGGGGACATGCCGTGGATCGCGGTCTTCTCCTTCGGCGAACAGGGCCGTCCCGTGGCGGACCGGCCGCGTCACGGCAACCTGATGATCTCGTGCACGGTCTTCGGGGCCTCGGATGACTGACCCGGCTGCAGATGCGCGCCCGGTCTGCCGCCGGGCCGCGGGATCGCCGTGTTTTCCTTGCGGCATCCTGTCGAACATGCGACCCATTGGAATACGGGGAAATCTGCGCGGGGTGCCGAACGCCATGTGGCTGGGGTTCAGACCATGAATGCGCCAATGACGGGCGAAAGCGTTTCGCGCGAGCTCTACGAGCGCGAGGTCACGGCGCGCCGCGAGGCCGAGGCGCTGTCCGAGGCACGCAAGCGCGAGGTGGTCGAACTGCGCCGCCGCCTTGTCGTCGAGACCGAGGCCGTCCGCAGCGCGCTGGCCGAAACCGAGACCCTGCGCCAGCGCGAGGCCAGCATCTTCACCGAACGCGCGATCCTGGCCGAGGCGCTGCGCGCGCTGACCGGCAAGACCGGCGCGGACGAGGCGCTCGAGGCCCTGATCGAGGTGCTGCGGCACCAGTTTGGGGTCGGGGCCTGTCTGTTCGTCCGGGCCGAGGGCGAGGGCATCGCCATCGCGGCCTGCGCCGGACAGGCATCGAGCGGCCAGCCTCTGCCGCTGCCCGCGAAGATCATCGAACGCGCCCGCAGGCTGGCCCTGCCGCCTTCGGGCGACGGCTGGCCCGCCTGCCTTGGCGAGCCCGCCGAGGCGCTGCTGGCACCGCTTGTCATCGAGGGCGAGGCGCCCGGTGCGCTGATGCTGGTCTCGGGGCGGCCCGACCGTTTCAGCGCGGCGGATCTGAGGCTGCTGGAACAGATCGCGGGGTTGGCGGCACAGGCGCTGAAGGCGCTGCGCGAAGCCCGCCGAAACGCCCTGCTGATCGCGATGGTCGAGGGCCGGCATCTCGATGCGCCCGAAAGTGTCCTGGATGCCCCGCTCGAAGCCGTGCACACGGCCTTCAGCCGCCTGACCAAGATGCAGGGCGATGCGGTGGGCATCCTCGATGCTCTGCTGGGCGCGTCCTTGGGCGATACCGATCTGGCGATCCGGAACGCGCTGGCCTCGATGGGCGAGCGGACCGGCAGCGACCGGGTCTATGTCTTCCTGATGCAGGATGACGGGAAGGCGATCGACAACACCCATGAATGGTGCGCGCCGGGGATCGAACCGATGATCCACCTGCTGCAGGGCGTTCCCGCCTCGATGATCGACCATTGGCGCGTCGAATTCGATGCCGGGCGCGAGGTGCAGATCGCCGATGTCCTGACCTTGCCCGACGACGCGCCCGAGAAGCAGGCGCTGATGATGCAGGGCATCCGGTCGCTGCTGGCCGTTCCGATGGTCAGCTATGGCCGCTTCAAGGGCTTCGTCGGCTTCGACGCGGTCGGCGAGACGCGCAATTTCCTGCCGGGCGAAGTGTATCTGATCCGTTCGGTGGCCAAGGTGATCGGCTCGGTCCTGGGTCGGCGCCGTGCCGAGCAGGAGCTGAGCCGCGTCCATGCCGAGACGCTGTCGCAGCGTGCCCGGCTTCAGGCGGTGCTGTCGGCGATGCCCGACCTGATCGTCGAGCTGGACCGCGAAGGGCGCTTCATCGCCTGGCATTCCGGCGCGGTCATGGTGCCCGATCCGGTCTATGACTATTTCATCAACCGCACTCCCGAGGAGACGCTGCCTCCGGACCTGGCCCTGGTCGCGCGCGCCAAGCTGGACGAGCTGGCCGCAGGCGCGCGCAGCGTCAGCCACACCTTCCGGCTGGCCTTGCTTGGCCCCGAGGAACGCTGGTGGCAGATGACCGGCAGCGCGATGGGGGACGAGGCCTTCATCTTCGCGCTGCGCGACATCACCGAGATCCGCGAGCAGAATGCTGAGATCGAGCGGCTGTCCAACATCGCCCGCCGCACCACGAACCTCGTCGTCGTCACCGATGCGGCGCGGCGGATCGAATGGGTCAATGCCGCCTTCGAGCGCACGACCGGCTGGACCCTCGACGAGGTGCGCGGCCAGAGCCCCGCGCGCTTCCTGCATTGCGAAGAGACCGACCCCGAGACCGTCCTGCGGTTCCGCGCTGCGCTGGATGCGGGCCTGCCGGTCCAGGGCGAGATCCTGAACCGGTCCCGCACGGGCGAGATGTACTGGCTCTCGATCGACATCCAGCCCGTCCACGACGCCTCGGGCGCGCTGGAGGGCTTCATGGCCGTCGAGGTGGACATCACCGAGCAGCGCCGTCAGGCCGACGCGCAGCGCCGGGCCGCCGACGAGGCCGCCATCGCCCGCGCCTTGCTGGAAACCGCGGTCGAGGCGCTGCAGGACGGCTTTGTGCTTTACGATGCCGATGACCGGCTGGTCATCTCGAACAGCCGCTACCGCGAGATCTACGCCCTTTCCGAGCCGGCCATCACGCCGGGCGCCAGCCTTGAAAGCATCCTGCGCCACGGTCTGGCCCATGGCCAATATCCCGAGGCCGCCGGCCGCGAAGAGGAATGGCTGGCCGAATTGCTGGACCGCGACCGTCCCCCGATGCGCGAATTCGAGCATCGCCTGCCCGACGGCACATGGCTGCGGATCTACGAGAAGGCGACGCCCGATGGAGGGCGGGTCGGGTTGTGCGTGGACATCACCGCGCTGAAGCTGGCCGAGCAGCGGGCCATCGCGGATCGCGCGACCGCGATGGAGGCCAGCCGCGACGGCATCGCCATCACCGATGCGGACGGGATCTGCATCTACATGAACCGCGCGCATCGCGAGATGTTCGGCTATACCCGCGAGGAAGAGGTTCTGGGCCTGCACTGGTCTAGCTTCTACGCGCCCGACGAGGTGGCCTGGCTGACCGCCCATGCCGAGCCCGCGCTGATGCGCGATGGCGGCTGGGCGGGCGAGATCATGGGCCAGGGCCGCGACGGCAGGCCGGTGGATCAGGATCTCTCGCTCACCCTGACCGAGGATGGCGGCGTCCTTGCGATCTCGCGCGACATGACCTCGCGCCGTCTCGAGCGCGCCGAACGCGAGCGCCTTCAGAACGAGCTGCAACTGGCGCAGCGCCGCGAGATGATCGGCCAGATGGCGGCGGGATTGGCGCATGATTTCAACAATCTGCTGGCGGTGATCGCGGGCGGCGCCTCGCTGATCCGCGAGACCGTGGCCGAGGATGACCCGGCGGCGCTGGGGGCGGGGCGCATCCTTGCGGCCTCGGATCAGGCGGCGGGATTGGTGCGGCGGCTTCTGGCGCTGGGCACACGCCAGCCCGCGCGGGTGATGCTGGACCTGCGCGCCCCGCTGGCCGAGGCGACCGAATTGCTGCGCTCCAGCCTGCGGGCGCCGATGCGCCTGGCTGTGCACCTGCCCGAACGGCCGGTCGAGGCGCTGGCCGACCCGACCGACATCCTCCAGGTGGTGCTGAACCTTGCGATCAATGCCCGCGACGCGCTGGCCGACCATCACGGCACGATCACGATCAGCCTGACCGCCCCCGAGGACCTGCCCGCGCTGCAGCCCTCGGACGGGACGCTGATCGTCGGCCGTCTGGACGGTGCGCGGCGCTATGCCTGCCTGTCGGTGCAGGATACCGGGCCGGGCATGCCGCCCGATGTCGCGGCGCGCATTCTCGACCCCTATTTCAGCACCAAGGGCGAGAAGGGCACCGGGCTGGGTCTGGCGATCGTGTCATCGGTGATCGCGGATAATGGCGGCGCGATGCGGCTGTGGACGGCGCGCGGGCAGGGGACGCGCTTCGACGTCTACTGGCCGACCGAGGCCCCCGACAGCACCTGTCCCACTCCCAGCCGCGACGAGGATCTGACCGGGCGGCTGGACGGGCGGATGGTCCTGGTCGTCGATGACCAGCCCGAGGTTCTGGCCATCGTCAGCGCCTATCTCGAGGCCGCCGGCGCCGAGGTCGCCCCCACGACCGAGCCCGCCGACATCCTCGAGGCGCTGGCCGCAGACCCGCAGCACTGGGATCTGCTGGTGACGGATTACGACATGCCGGGCATGAACGGCGCGGATCTGGCCCGGGCGGCGCGGGCGGCGGCGGCGGGTCTGCCGGTGATCCTGGTGACGGCCTTGGCCGGAGAGGCCGGGCGTTCCGGCGCGGATTTCTCGGCGGTCCTCTCCAAGCCTGTCGATCGCGTCGCGCTTGTCCGCCAGGCCGAGCTGGCGCTGCTGGACGCAGCCGGGCGAAGGGGCTGAGCCGATGCGCGTCCTGATCGCCGATGACCACGACCTGCTGCGCGACGTGTTCGCGGCTTGGCTGGCCAAGGAACAGATCGCCTGCAGCGCGGCGTCCGATCTGCATCAGGCGCTCGCCATCATCGAGATGTCTGCGCCCTTCGACCTGGTGCTTCTGGATTTCCGGATGCCGGGCATGGACGGGCTGGACGGTCTGGCCCGGATGCTGTCGCAGTCGCGGGGGGCGCATGTCGCGCTGATGTCGGGCAATCTTCCCGCGGATCTCGTGCATCAGGCGCTGGAGATGGGGGCGATCGGCTTCCTGCCCAAGACCCTGCCGATGAAGGGTTTCGTCGAGGCCGCGCGCTCGATGGCCCGCGGCCGGTCCTTCCTGCCGCCCGAACTGGCGCCGCTTGCCGCGGATCCGGCTCCGGCAGCGGCGCTGACCCAGGCCCTGACCGCGCGCGAGGTTCAGGTGCTGAAGCTGCTGTCCCACGGCCTGAGCGACGACGAGATCGCGGCCCGGCTGGGCATCCACGAGCCGACGCTGCGGCTGAACCTGCGCACCCTCTTTCGCAAGATCGGGGTCGAGAGCCACGAGGCGGCGCGCAAGGCCGCCCGCGATGCCGGCCTGACCTGACGCGCCGCCCTGGCCCGATCAGCCCGATTGCCGCGCGAGGTCCTGGATCAGCACCGCCCGGATCGGGGTCTGCGTCGCCGCGCGCGCGGCCTTCAGCAGCCCGTCCCGCAACGTCTCGAGGTTGCGGTCCAGCGTGTAATTCCCGTCGAACCCGCCGGTATTGGCGTGGATCATCAGCTGGCGCAGCAGCGCGTCGCGCAGGCGGTGTTCCTGCTGTTCCAGCGCGCCGACCTCGGTCGCGTCGGTCTCGATCACCAGCGTCAGGATCATGATGGCCGCCATGTCGCCCTGCCGGACCAAGGGCACGAAGAACTGCGTGGGAAAGGTGAACCAGCCGGGCTCGGCCGCGGGGGCCGCGGGTTTCGGGGCCGGCTCGGCCGTCGGGTCCGGTTCGGGGCGCGGGCGCAGCATGTCGCCGGCAAAGGCGCCGCCCAGCATGGCCAGCAGCGGAACGATCATCAGTGCGATCTTCTTGATCATGGCGGACCTCAATAGGGCAGCAGGATGTCGGCGATCTGCTGGCCGTAGCGCGGCTGCTGCACGTCGCTGATCTGGCCGCGCCCGCCATAGCTGATCCGCGCGCCCGCGATGCGGTCATAGGCGATCTCGTTGTTGCGGTCGATGTCGCCGGGGCGCACGAAGCCGCTGACCGTCAGTTCGCGCAGCTCGTAATTCACGCGCACCTCCTGGGTGCCGCTGATATGCAGGCTGCCATTGGGCAGTCGGTCGATCACCGTCGCCGCCACCCGCAGGGTCAGCTTGTCGCGCCGCGAGATGTTGCCGTTGCCGCGATAGCTGGACGTGGCCGAGGCATCGGCCAGCTCGTCGAAGCTTGCGCCCTCGGGCAGCTTGTCGGACAGGCGCTGCGGGATGCCCATCATCTGCGGGATGCTGGCACTTTCGCGCGAGGCGCGGCTGCGGCCCGAACTGTTGCTGATTTCGGCGCGGTCGTCGATCTCGATCACGACGGTCAGGATGTCGCCCCGGATCGCGGCGCGGCGGTCGTTGATCAGCGAACTGGTCGAGCCCGACCAGAGCGAGGCCGCCATTTCCGGCCTTCCCGAACCCACGGGCAGGTCCAGCGGCGGATTGACCATGGCCATGAATTCCTCGGTCTCTCGCGGCGATGTCAGATGCGGCGGCTGGCCCAGGTGATCCACCCGCGAACAGGCGGTCAAGGCCAGGGCGAGGCACAGGGTCTTGGCGGTTCTCATCGAAATGTCCTCTGGTTAATGCGCCACGACGCTGCCATCGGGCATGACGCGTGCCGAAAGCGTGCTGCGCGAGGCGAGGTTCATCACCCGGATCGTGTCGCCCGCCGCCCCGTCGGACAGGGCACGGCCCTCGGCCTCGATCCGCAATGTGCCGCGCAGGAAGCTGACGCGCAGGATCTGGTTGCGGCTGACCAGACGCGGCGCCTGCAACAGGGTCGCGTGCAGCGGGCGCCCCTCGTGGATGGTGATGCGGGTCTGCATGCCGATCGCCTCGGACGGGTCGGTGATGCCGGGGCGGTCGCTGTCCACCGCGCGCAGGTCGCCCGCCGTGATGATCGTGCCTGCAGGCAGGGTGCGCGAGGCCGCCAACGTGCCTGCCGTGACCAGGCCCGGCCAGCACAGGGCCAGCGCCAGAAGAGCCGCGCGCATCAGCGCACCTGCGAGGTCGCCGCCAGCATCTGGTCGGCGGCGGTGATGACCTTGGCGTTCAGCTCGTAGCCGCGCTGCGCCTTGATCAGCTCGGTGATCTCGCGCACCGCATCGACCGAGCTTTCCTCCAGATAGCCCTGCCGCAGGGTTCCCAGACCCTCCTGCCCCGGATTGACGACCTGCGGCGCCCCCGAGGCGGCGGTCTCGATGAACAGGTTGCCGCCGATCGCCTCCAGCCCCTTTTCATTCGAAAAGCCTGCAAGGGTGAACTGGCCCAGCATCTCGGGTTCGACCCGGTCGCCGAAATAGGCATAGACCTCGCCCGCCGCATTGATCGAGATTGATCGCGCATCGTCGGGAATGGTGATCTCGGGCACGACCGGATAGCCGTCCGACGTGACCACCAGCCCGTCGGCCGAGCGTTTCAGCCCCCCATCGCGGGTATAGCCGGACATCCCCGAGGGCAGCACGACCTCGAGATAGCCGTCGCCGTCGATGGCCAGGTCCAGGTCGCCGCCGGTCTGGATCAGCGATCCCTGCTGCAGCGTGATGCTGACGGCGGTGGGCCGGACGCCAAGGCCCAGCTGCACGCCGGCGGGAATGACCGTCCCGTCCGAGGCCGTGACCGCGCCGGGCCGGGCGGCCTGCTGGTAATGCAGGTCCGCGAATTCGGCGCGGCGGGCGTTGTAGCCGGTGGTCGACATGTTGGCGAGGTTGTTCGAGATGACCTCGACGCGGGTCTGCTGGGCGCTCATGCCGGTGGCGGCGATCTGCAGGGCTTTCATGGCGGGTTCCTATCGGGTCATGGCGGAAATGGCGTTGCGGATGCGCTGGTCCTCGCGTTCGAGGAAGCTCTGGCCCAGCTCGTAGGCGCGCTGGACCTCGATCATGCGGGTGATCTCGAAGACGGCATCGACGTTGCTGTCCTCGAGGAAGCCCTGCCGGATGCCGGTGGTCTCCAGCGGCTCTGGCGCACCGTCGATGCGGAACAGCGTGCCGCCCTCGCGCGTGGGGGTCTGGCCTTCGGGCGGGGCAAAGACCCCGATGCGGCCGAAGGGCACGCCATTCGCGGACAATGTGCCGTCCTGCCCCACCGCGACCGCGCTGGCCCCGGCGGGGATGATGATCGGGGCCTGCCCCTCGTCCAGCAGCCGCTGGCCGTCGGAATTCATCAGCTCGCCCTCGGCGGAGGGGGTGAAGGCGCCCGCCCGCGTCAGCCGCACGCCGTCGGGCGTCTCGACCAGGAAGAAGCCCTCGCCCTCGATGGCCAGGTCGAAGCGGTTGCCGGTCTGGTTCAGCCCGCCCTGGTTCAGATCAAGAAGCCGGCCCCGCGCATGGGCCATCGACAGCGTGTCCCCGCGACGGTCCAGCGCGGCCAGGTGTTCGGCAAAGATCACCCCTTCGCGGCGGAAGCCGGGCGTGTTCGCGTTGGCGATGTTGTTGGCGATGACGCGCATCTCGGCCATCAGGCCCGATTGCCGGTTCAGGCTGGCATAGGTCGCGTTGTCCATCAGCTTGCCTCGATCAGGGGGATGATCTGCCCGATGTAGAAATCGGACAGCGCGGTGGTCATGAAGCTCATGCCGACCCAGAAGACGACCAGCATCAGCGCGATCTTGGGCACGAAGGTCAGCGTCATCTCCTGCACCGAGGTCAGCGCCTGAAAGAGGCCGATCACCACCCCGCTGACCAGCGCCACGATCAGCAGCGGCGCCGACATCCTGACCGCCACCAGCAGGGCCTGTCGCAGCACGTCGAACAGCATCATCTCGGTCATGGCGCGCCTCAGACCGGCATGCGCAGGATTTCCTGATAGGCCTCGACCACGCGGTCGCGGATCGAGACGACCGTGTCCATCGCCAGTTCGGCCTCGGCCAGGGTCTGCACCAGGGTATGGGTGTTGGTCTGCCCGGTCATCGCGGCGGTCGAGACCTGATCGACCTGCCCCATATGGCGGGCGAATTCCTCGGCGGCCTCGCCTACGCGGCGAATGGCGTCGGGCGCTTCCGCGCCCGGAGCGGTGGCATTGCGGGCGGCGGAATAGGCATTGGCGGCGTTCAGGCTGGTCAGCATGGCGGACCCTTTCATCGGCGGAGGATTTCAAGAAGCGACGCGCCCATCTGGCGGGTCTGTTCGAACATGCGCAGATTGGCCTCGTAGCTGCGGCCGGCCTCGCGGCTGTCGGCCATCTCGATGATCAGATCGACATTCGAGCCGAGGTAATACCCGTCCTGATCGGCCATCGGATGGCTGGGATCGTGGATGCGCGGCAGGGGCGTCTGGTCCAGGCGCATCCGCCCCGCCTGCACCTCGCCCGAGGGGCGGCCGAAGCGCATCGCCTCTTCGAAGGTGACCAGTTTGCGGCGATAGCCGGGCGTGTCGATATTGGCCATGTTCTCGGCCGTGTGGCGCAGCCTTTCGGATTGGGCGCGCATCCCCGAGGCCGACAGGCCCAGGGCAGAGATCGGTTCGCTCATGCTGCCCGCCCCTATCGCCGGCCGATGCTGCTGCGCATCAGGTTCAGTGCCGAACGGTAGATCCCGATAGCCATGTCGTGCTGGCGCTTCAGCTCTGCCGCACGGACCATCTCGGCCTCCAGCGAGACCGAATTGCCGTTGGGCGAGGCGGGGCCCTCGACCGCGACCGGACGGATCGCGCCATCGGCCCAGGCGGGGGGCGGCAGATGCCCGGCGCGGGTCGTCCGCATCGCCGGGGCGGGCCCGTCTCGATAGCTGTCGGCAAAGGCGGGCAGGTCGGCGGCCCTGTATCCAGGCGTGTCGGCATTGGCGATGTTGCGCGCCGTCACGATCTGGCGCTGCGCCACGTGATGGCCCATCGCACGGGCCATCCGCATCATCTCGATTCTCTCAAACATGAGGCTTCTCCTCATTCACCATAAACCCGGTCTTAACCCCGATTCCTTTAGAAACCCTTTCGGGGCGAGCGATTCCCCCGGCAGGCGAGGAACCGGAAATGGATAGAATTGAATCGATCACCCGCAAGATCGCCCGGATGCGGCTGGCGCGCTATTTCGGGCATGTCCAATCCATCCGCGCCGGGCTGATCCGGGTCGCGGGGCTGAACGACCGCGCCTCGGTCGGGGATCGGGTGCTGATCGCGCTGGACCCCGCCCCCGTGGGCGGAGAGATCGTGGGCCTCGGCCCCCGCCATGCCGAGATCCTGCCCGAAGGCGCAATCGACGGCCTGTCCGTGGGCGCCGAGGTCGAGCTGCTCTTCGCGCCCCGCATCGCGCCTGCCGACGACTGGATCGGCCGGATCGTCGATCCGCTCGGCCAGCCTCTGGATGGCCGCCCGCTGAGCCAGGGCGATACGCCGCGCGCCTTCCGCTGCGAGGCGCCCGCCGCCGTGGGGCGCAAGCGGCTGGGGGGGCGGCTGGCAACGGGGCTTGCGGTCTTCGACACGCTGCTGCCCCTGGTGCGCGGCCAGCGGATCGGGCTTTTCGCAGGCTCGGGCGTGGGCAAGTCCACGCTGCTGTCTCAGATGGCGCGCGGGGTCGAGGCCGATGTCGTCGTCATCGCCATGATCGGGGAACGCGGGCGCGAATTGCGCGAATTCGTCGAACGCACGCTTGGCCCCGAGGGGATGGCGCGGGCAGTGATCGTCACGGCGACCTCGGACCGCTCGCCGCTTCTGCGGCGGCGCTGCGCCTGGGCGGCGATGGCCGTGGCCGAGCATTTCCGCGACCGGGGCAAGCATGTCCTGCTGCTGGCCGATTCCATCACCCGTTTCGCCGAGGCGCATCGAGAGATCGCGCTGGCCGCGGGCGAGCCGCCCAGCTATCGCGGCTTTCCGCCCTCGGTCTCGAACCTGATCATGGGGCTCGCGGAACGCGCCGGCCCCGGACCCGAAGGCGCGGGCGACATCACCGCGATCTTCAGCGTCCTCGTCGCGGGCTCCGACATGGAGGAGCCGGTCGCCGACATCCTGCGCGGCACGCTGGACGGGCATGTTGTGCTTGACCGCGCCATCGCCGAACGCGGGCGCTTTCCGGCAGTGGATGTCGTGCGCTCGGTCTCGCGCGCCTTGCCCGAGGCGGCGGATGCGGCCGAGAACCAGATGATCGGCCGTGCGCGCGCCGCCCTCGGCGCCTATGCCGAATCGGAGCTGATGATCCGCGCGGGCCTTTACGCGCCCGGCTCGGACCCCAGGCTGGACGAGGCCGTTCGCCTGCAACCCGCGCTGGACGCGTTCGTGGCCCGGACCGCGCCCTCGATCGCTGCCAGTTTCGCGGATTTGAACGCCGCTTTGCGCCTGCCCGCGGGCCCCCGCTGAAACCGTCCGGCGGCACGGCGCGTTGCGATTGTTGATGAATGTTAGGCCGACACCGCGCGCCATTGTGCCGGGAATCACGATTTGCAACTGTCCGCCAGCCGTCGGAAAGGAGGGGGCTAACTTGGCGATCACGGAATATTTTATCCGCTATCTTCAACGCCGTGACCGATTGTCCGACGCCGATCTGGCGCGGCTTCATGCCATCCCGACACGGCATCATCAGGCCGCTCCCGGAGAGGTGATCGTCGAGCCCGGCGCGAAGGCCAGCCAGAGCTGCATGATGCTGCGCGGCCTCAGCGCGCGCTCACACCAGCTGAAGGGCCGCAGCGGCCAGCAGGTGATCACGGCGCTGCATGTGCCGGGCGATTTCGTCGACCTGCACGGCTTCGTGTTGAACGGGCTGACCCATGCGGTCGTCGCCGTGGGCCCCGCCGAGGTCGAGTTCATCGACCATTCCGAACTGATCGAGATCACGCGCAACTTTCCGCACCTGACCCGGCTGCTGTGGCGGGCGACGCTGATCGACGCCGCGATCCACCGGCAGTGGCTGGTCGCGGCGGCCTCGCTGCGTTCCAGCGCGCATCTGGCGCATCTGCTGTGCGAGATCTACACGCGGCTGAACGTGGTGGGTGCGGCGACGGGACTGCAATTCTCGATGCCGCTTCTGCAACGCGAACTGGCCGATCTGCTGGGCTATTCGCCCATCCATGTGAACCGCGCGGTGCGCGACCTGCGCGACCGGGGGCTGGTGCGCTGGGTCGGCGCGGATATCACCATCCTCGACTGGAACGGGCTGGCCACGCTGGCGCGGTTCGATCCCGATTACCTGGACCTCTGCCGCGAACCGACCTGAGCTCAGTTCTGCTGACCCTCGGGCAGCGGCAGCAGGAACCCCTCGGGCAGGGCCGCGCCAAGCGCCTCGCCCAGGGCATCCTGCGGCGCCTCGGGCTGGGCCTCGACCGGGGCGACCGCATCGGGGATGGGCGCGGCAAGCGCATCGACCGCCGGCTCGGGCAGCGACAGGGCGGCGGCGGGCGGCTCGGCGGGCGTCACGCCCGTCACATCCGCGATGGTCACGCCCGGATCGAGGAACTCGACCGTCGTGCCGCCGATCCGGACCAGCCGCGCCAGTTCCTCGGCATCCCAGTTCGTCAGCCGCACGCAGCCCATCGACTGGTTGCGGAACAGCTGCGAGGGTGTGGGCGTGCCGTGGATGCCGTAGGTCGGCTTGGTCAGGCCGATCCAGACCGTGCCGACCGGCCCGTTCGGCCCCGGCGGGATCACCAGCTTGCGGTCATTGTCGCCCTGCTGGAAGTTGACCGCCGGGTTGTAGGTGTAGTTCGGATTGATCGCCACCGTGCGCACGTTGTGCACCCCCACCGGCGAGGGCGTGGCCGCCGAGCCGATCGTGGCCGGATAATCGACCAGCATCTCGCCGCGCGCATTGTAGCCCGCGACGCGGCGGTTCTCCTTGTCGATGATGATCCGCGTCACCTCGCCCCGGATCGGCGGGTTCGGCGCCATGACCTGGATCGTGGCGCCGGGCACGAAGTCGATGCCCGGATTCAGCATCTGGATGAAACGCTCGTCCATGTGGAACCGCTCGGCCAGACGCTCGGCCACGCTGGTATAGCCCATCGATTCCATCTGCGCCTTCTCGGCGTAATCGGTCGGGATCGAGGCGACCAGACCCTGCGCATCGGCCTCGGTGATGGTGTAGCTCTGCGTGACCGGACGTTCCGCAAAGGCCTGAAGCAGGTTCCAGACATGCGGGTCCATCACCCCGTCCATCGGCAGGCCCGCCCGGCGCTCGAACGCCTTGATCGCGCTCTGGCTCATGCCGCCCTTGAAGCCGTCGATCACGCCGGGCGAGGTGCCCGAGCGGTCCAGCAGAAGCTGCACCTTGGCCGTCAGGGGCGACCGTCCCTCGGGCAGGGTGCCGCCGTCATATTGGGCGGCCTCGATCTCGGCGGCGGTGAAGCGGCGGTCCTCCTGCGCGCGGGCGGGCGCTGCCGGGGCCAGAAGGCCCAGCATCAGGGTCACGATCAGGGCCGGGAACACGAGGCCGGTCATCCGCTTCATTGCACACTCCGAAAAAGGGTCACGGGGACAATCCGTTATCCCGATGGCTTGCGCCA
>JARWLF010000650.1:0-14169 GCA_029853055.1 Scenedesmus sp. KT-U
CAACCCTGCTGTCCTCACTTTGTAATGAAGCCACTTTTTGTCTTGTACGAGCACACTTTGTAGACCAGCTCAGCGAGGTGGCCCACCATCTTCCAGGTGAACGTGTGAGCATCATGAGCACAAGCGCCCAGCAGCACTCCTGCGGTGAGCTCTGGGTGTGCTGCAGCAAACGCAGCGGTGACATAGCCACCCATGGAGAAGCCCATCATCACAACCTGCATCGTGCGACCAGCAGTATACTTAGGCCAAAGCAAGGTACCTACAGCTGGCACGGTGTGGCGCAATATACCTATATTGTCTTATCTCGTCTAGAATCTCTGCGCCATGGCGGATTTGCACAGCACTGCTGAGCGGGTTAGACGTCTGTGCAACACACTGAGGCTGTTAGGGGCGGATGGGCTCAAGCATTAATGCAATATTGACATCTGCCCGCACTGCTAGCATGTGTTTGTTACCTTCTGATCTGGTGCTTCTTTGACAATAATCTGCTTGAGGGTGGATACGGCATTGTCCAGAGTCAGGGGAACCTGATTGTATAAGGCACCATGACCTGGTAGGTCAGGCAGGATCACCCTGTGCAGCACAGCAGCGGAATACACCAAACATCTTTGTGAACACTGTTGTAGTGTAGTCTCCACTGTTGGTTGCTACCGCTGTAACTTGCAGCTGGTGGCAATGACAAAGCAGATGGATGGCATATGCCTGCCATAATGCAAATACGTAGCTGATGAGCACGATGTGCATGTGTCTCTGTACTGTGCTCCCACCTGTATCCTGCTGCAGCAAAGGCCCTGGCCTCCAGCACCAAACACTGTCTGCCAGCCAGTGCTCCATGTACCAACACAATAGGTTTGCCATCTGCTGGGCCCAGGAGGTCGTAGGTGCGTGTGCTGTCCCAGGCAACATTCTTCAGAAAGCAGTCCGTACAGCAACGAACTGAGTGGTGATGGGGTGTCACGAACACAGCAAAGGAGGAGTGCCAAATGTCAGACTTTTGTGGAAGAAATACGGTTGAGCAGTACACATGGTCATATAAGGTTCCCGTGCAGATGCTTCACGTGACCATTCTCTCTGCAGCAGTTTGACTGTGATGCCAAAACTACGAAGACTTGAGGCAGCTGGGCTAAGACCACCACACAGAGTTTGAGCTTAATAGAGCTGAGGCACTCTCTATTATTGTGTGTTGGAGATGCAGCAGCACGCAATCGCTTATTCAAGGAACAAGCCATAAAAGAGGTGCTGAAGTATGTTGACCACGTGTACATCGTACCTTGCTGGGTGGGGGTTGCTTCAAGGGCTAGATAGCGCTTACAGCAGTTCCTACAGAACTTCTTATTGCAGGCTTGGCATAGATGCTTGATACATGTGGTGCTGTCGCAGGCGGGACACCGTGCCTTTGCCATCGTGATATCGAACTGCGCACAGCATGCACAGACCGCCCAATGACACACTGAATCCAAGCATATGATTACTCTGCAGCACGTCATGAAGGGTCCGTTGCAGATGGCGTTTGGGCGGGCCCCGCCTCTCAGATACCAGTCAAGCAGGTGCCTATCCGAATGCCGGCAGAAAGCGCAGTTTTTGCATGGGCGTCAGCAAGACTAGATACAAAACATTGCAATCCAGCCTAGACGCTTCGCTGCAAGCATTAGCAGCACCGCGTCAAACAGCCAACGGCTGTCAACCAGGTCAGCTGTCTGTCTTCTGAAAGATCACACACCAGTTGCTGCGGTCATAGAAGGAATCAACCACAGATAGACCAGGTACCTGCTGCACCAAGATCTCCAACTCATGCTGTTCGAACAGGTGATAGTACCGCTGCAACACCACTGCACCTTTGGCCTGGTCAATCAGCAGACCCTGTGGTGCAGGACTACTGCCTCCAGCACCCGGCTCAGCCCCTATTACAGCACCCTGCTGCTGCTTCACAAGACCAGCAGCCTTATGAAAGGGCAAATGCCAGGGCACCATGTAGTCCGGCCCTGTCATGGCCTTCCCATAGTCATCCCCAGAGCCCTGCCTTGTACCTCTGTTGTCCTGCACTTGTTCTGCCACCTCCTGTAGAAGGGGCCCTACACCATTCTCTGCATCCTTGATCTTTTTCCACTTCTTTACCGTCTTATCTGGCTCTTCCTGCTCTGTAGCCCATACTGTGACCAAGCCCTTGCCCCCCGGTACAAGCACAGCAGCAAGTTCCTGCAGAAGCTTCATCCTGCGCCCCTTGCTGCCCATATGGTGCAGGACAGCTATGCACAGCACAGCATCACAGCTGCAGTGCTTGTATGGCAGCTGCAAGCCATCACAGACAAGCACATCAGCTGCAGGTGACGCTACAGGTGCTTGCCCAGTTGCTGCTGCTGTGTTGCCACCCCGAAGCCTGTGCATAGCGACACCAGCAAGGCCTGCAATATAGCGTGACACAGAACACACAATCCCATGAGCTGTGACAGGCAAACAACAAAGACACAATCTGTGGGGTATAATCCTTGAGATGTGCGCATCTGCCAAGTCTGAAGACTGCAGGTCAGCCTACCCAAGCTGCTGCCATTGCTAATGATCTGGACTGTTGTTGAGCACAGCTAGCTTTGTAAAAGGGTATCACAGGACGATATAAGTGCTTGGCATGCTGTAAAGACCTCACCTTCGCTTCTGTCACTGCCTAGCACTGCCAAGTCCCGACGCACTCCAAAGTACTTGCCATTGCCGCACCCAACATCTGCCACCACACTGTGAGCTGCCAGGGACTCCAAAAACGCCCGCACCTTTGGCCAAACAGCAAACCTAGTCGATGAAAAGTGGCCAGCTATAGCGTCATACACTTGCACTACATGGACTGCTTCCATGGCTGCTGCGAGTGCATCAGGATCGGCGTTACTGCTGCTGCTCACGCTGGCAACGGCGCTCGCAGCAGCTGTCTCCAAGACTGTTGATTGTGGTTGTGCCACTGCTTGCTGCTGCTGGTTGTCCTGCTGCTGATCTCCAGATGCATTCTGCTGCTGCTGCTGCTGCTGTAGTTGTGAGATACGTGTGGGTGGCAGTGATCCTAGCTGACTGTCACAGAATTCAGGGTAGCTGCATCTGCAAGGAAACCCCCTGACCTGCAGGCAAGCGCAAAGAACACACAGTGGTATTTAAGTAGGACAGGTGAACATCACAATGACAGTGCTTTGACATACAATTGCAGTGAGCAGCAGCTTGTCAGCCAACAACAGTTGCAGGGGAGCTTTACTTATGTTCATTACATAAGTAAAGCTCACACCAGAAGCAAGACCAAAGAGCATGGACATACCTGTCTGAATGTCAACGACACTCGCCGCTGCGCTCGAGGTATCTGTTTGCCATTGACCCAGTCAGCCTTCCGATGTGGTATGTAATGCTGCCTGCAGGGCATTCAACAGCAAATGGTCCAAGATCCCATTGAAGCATACGACTCCAGAATACAACAGCTGACATCCTATGAAGGAACTGCAATGCTGTTGCTTATGTGGATGCCCTCAAATAGTGTGTGTGCATGCAGGGCTGTCTGCAGCTTGAGCTTACAAGTCACACAGTGACCCCAAACGGAAGCAGCATGCTTACCAGGCGTATCTTGACTCTCCGCCCATCACTAGGAGGGCTCTAGGTGGCAGATAGACAAGTATCCGCTGCATCCCAGCACCATCATCAGCATCCAGTGCCTCTCTTGCAGCACCGTTGACATCTGCAGGACAGTCTGCACTGCTTGCTGCCTGCCCCTGTTCCCCTGGAGTCTCTGCTGCGTCTACACTGCTGCTACATGTGTTTGTGCTGACATCTAGAGGCTTTCTGAACTCCATAACGCAGCCGCCGGCTAGGGATAGTGACAGTATTGCCCCTGTGAAAGCTGAATGGGTGTCTATGTGTGCTGAGAGACCCACTCCTGGGGTGTACTCGTTGATGGTAAGCTGATCTAGGGGCACAACGTCTGGAAGCTCCTGCATTGAAACCAAGCCAACCAATGGATGCTGTGAGCATATCAGGAGGTCGAGTATGGTATGCCCCACTTCAAAGCAGCGATCACATATGCTTGTAAGTTCCCTCATCTCACACTACTGCAAAACTATGCCTATGTAGAGTAGCTCGCAATCATAGACCAAGTACATGGCAACTTCTCCATAGTTCCACACAAGCCCTAGCCTACCTCTAATCGTTTCTGCAGGGGTTGCACCCAATCAGGAAGGGCACCTAAGCTCTGCTTGGGGTCAACGCCTCGTTGACTGTACTCGAACTTGTAGCCATAATGCTGTACTCGCCTTTTGGCAAGATGTACCCAGGGCTGCTGGTCTATGTGCTGCAGGAGAGTTTGTTCCTGTTCTGCTGTTATGAAGTCTGTGTGTATTTGCAGGCCAGGTATCCCTGCTTCTTCACTGCTTAGTGCGACTGGGAGATGTT
Source organism: Scenedesmus sp. KT-U (assembly GCA_029853055.1). Classification (NCBI taxonomy): domain Eukaryota; kingdom Viridiplantae; phylum Chlorophyta; class Chlorophyceae; order Sphaeropleales; family Scenedesmaceae; genus Scenedesmus; species Scenedesmus sp. KT-U. Next base: position 4,411 of record JARWLF010000650.1, read on the forward strand.
GCATGGCCTGCATCAGCGCATATCACAGCTGATTGGCAAAGTAGCAAATTTACAGTAGTGCTGGTGCACATGATCGGACTTGCAGGGGATGCTGTGCAGGGGCCTGTCAGGGCTGTACAGCAGCAGTACTTCAGCAGCAGATAGCCCACCTGCTTGGGTTCTTCCACAGCTGCGTATTTGACCATTAATACCCTTCCCCCTGCTGCTGCGCATGGTTTGCCTGTTAGCCCCTGAATCGCTCTTGCAGCCTCTTGTTGGCTGGGAAGACTGACATAAACATGCGAAGCTGCTGAGCTCCATGGCATGTGAATCTCCAGGTCTGCTGACGATGACGCATCTAGAAAAGGCTGGAATATCAGTCTAATGCATGCAACGTCGACGCCCAAAGCAGGTCCACAGTTACCCACGAACAGGTGTCGGGATGTGAATTCTGGCTGCTTCGGCCTTTTGAAGATCATGTTGCAGCGACCCGCTGATTGAGGGTCACTATGAAATAAAGACTGTTGTCGTTTGGACCGTTACGAGTTGAATATGCATGTACACATGTTGCTGGGTGGGCAACTGTTCCAGGCCTGCTGCTGCGCACTACGACACTGTACAGTACAGTGTACTTCCCTACGATCAGGCTACGAATGGTTCGTTCCCTTATCACAGCCACGCGGTATCAGTCTCCCTACATCAGTCATTGAGCTCAGTATGCCAGAGTGATGTCACATAGCACAGGGTATATGTCACGCATGGTTGAGATGTTCTAAGTCCTGATACTCAGCTTTCTTTGCCATGAGCCACACTGCAGCTCTGATATGAGATGAGCAAAAGCTTCTGTGGTGAGAAAAGCCCTGCCACTTCATCTTCACTCTCGACCACAGCCTGGGATGCTTGTTTGACTGCATTCGGCGGGCCAACACCCCGCTGACTCCAGCATCATGTCATCCTCATGGCTTGGCACCCATACTGCGACGATATTCCTGCACCACGTCCATTGGCTACCATACTTTCAGATGCAGCGTGCACTTTGCTCACTTGTGATACTCCAGCATACTCTGCTGTAGTCCTGAGCATCTGCTGCTGTGCACACTGCATGCTTGCCACTGCCCACAGCTACAACCAGAACCCAACCATGCTGATTGCTACTTCCAACATAATCAACAGTATAATGATCTTCTCAGCGTCAGCACTCTTCTGTTCAGCACGGATATCCAGCAGAAATTTGGCGTTCTCTATCATGGGGCCCAACTGCAGGAAACATGAACAGCAGTCAGCAGACAGTATGTCCATCACTTCGCTCTCAATATCATAGCACACTGATACCTGCTTAGGACGACCAGATAAGCAAGGGGAGGCTGAAGTGATCCTCTGCTACCAAAAAAGGGAGCCAGGCCCTCAAGACTACAAGTCTACTAGTGCTATGCCAAGTGCAGGTCAACCTTGAGAAACACAACAGTACATGGTTACAGATATTACAATCTCCTGCAGTCCCAGCCTTACCTTTCTGTTGATGGCATCGAACCTTCTATCTAGCTCATAATCTTTACGTAGCGCAGTCCACAGATCATGATACCTGCAGACACCAGCACACCCATATCCAGCAACCTTAACATCAACATGCAACGATAAGCATGCTGAACACAAACAGAGTAGTGCTGTAGATTGGCAACATTGCTGCACCACAAGGAATGACTCGTGGTGTTATCAAACTGCAGGACGAACTTCTTGCTGCAGCTACACCTAGTCTGCGTGCATACACAACAACAGAACAATGATAACTACAACTCACTTATCCTGCGTCCAGGCAGTTTGACTTATGTCCAGCAAGCCTATCTTTGTCACAACGTCAGTATACAGCAAGCTGTTCTCAGCTATGAGCTTTAGTAGCTCCTTATCCTTGATATCAGAGCTTTCACCCAGCTCTGCTACTTTGGTGAGATATGGGGTAAACTGCTGAATGGCCTTGTCAACTTCCCTGCATGAACAGCAACAAAAAGTACAACTTGTGTTTGTGATGAACAGCAACACTGCAACTCATTATCCTGTAAGAAGGAGGAGTGCATAGCAGTACAAGCAAGCAAGCCATCGATCTGTCATCATGTTCATGTATCAGACGCCGGCAAACAGATATACCTTGCAGGATGTGATTAGGGTTTAGAGTTCAATCACAACAGAAAGTAACACATGGTGAGGCTCACTGGTTGTAGTAATCCAGCGCTACACTTTGCCCCAGTACATTACTAATCACGCGGGCATTGGCAGCGTCCAGGGTTTGCACCACGATCTTATCTGGCTCTAGTCTGGACCAGGAGTCCAGCGTGGGGTCTATCACCAACTTGGTCTCTGATGAGCATTTTAGACAGGTATAGTATACAGCAGTCACAAGTGAGCTTCAGACAGAGGAAGTTACTGCTTCTTGTTAAGACCTCTGGAACCTACATTGGCCTGAAAAGCATGCTTTACCTAAGTTGTGATTTGATAATCACAAGGAAGTACACTCTAGCACACCTACAAACTCACTTGCAATCGCTGATTATTGGGTGTGCTTGGGTAACATGTTACATGATGTTATCATGTTGGATATAACATTGTTCTAACAAGCATGTAACACTCACCATCATGTCTATGACCTGCTGGCGGGTTGTCACCTCGTCCAACAAACGGTTGTAGCCGCTCCAACCATCTGTCAATAGAGCGCTGACGCATGTTGAAGAATATAACACTGCCGTGCCTGTCATAACAAGCACATGAAGTCACAGCAAGGGACAGCAACAGGAGCAGCGGCAGCAAGAAAACTTCGAGTTAGCTGTGCCTTGGGCAGGCTGCAGGTGTGGGTGGCTCACAATGTGTGACTGTGCTGTGCTGCACATTCAGACCCTGATGTTTCAAATCCTAATGCGCTTGCAAGTGCCTTTTGTCTTACCAGCAAACAATTGTCATATGTTACATCTCATATGTTTACGTGACATACATTATTTTTGTGCTGTATCTTACCTGTATATGACAAAGATCTGCTCATTAAGCAGCGGCTGATTCCCTCTTTCACCCATGAACACAACATCATCACCCTCAGCAGCAGCCTGCAGCACCATCATAACATCTATCTCAGCACTAACATATCAGACTGGCAGGTATCTATCCTACAAGGTATCTGGTAGGTTGTAAGCTCAGATGCTGCTTTGTGTGCAACATGCTGGCATCACAACAAGCCTTTTCAACGCTGAAAGTGCATGCACACAAAGGCTTTCACAGGTCACATAGACTCTAATATGAATTCAGTGTGCTACAGCTGCTGCCAGCTAGATACAAGAAGCAGCTGCTTGTTGAGAATACTTACAGATATGACAACGTTATCCTTCAAGGGGTACTTGTCCTTGATGTGCAGGACATTCTTGGTGATGAAGTCAGCAGAGTTGATCTCTGCTCCTAGATGGCAGGCAAACACAGGCAGCTCTTGCAGCTGCAGTTGGGTCTGCTGTGGAGGGCCCTGCTGTAGCTGCGGTTGCCAGGGTTGTTGCTGCTGCTGGGGTTGCCAGTGTGGTGCAGCTGTCTCAGGCTGCTTGCTTGCTGGATGGTGCTGCTGTTGTTGTTGTTGTACAGGGACGACATGCACGGGGTCTGGATTGTAGAAACCGACTACAGCACGGCGTACTGGAGTTATGAGCGTGCTGACATCCTCTTCGGAATCTGCTGCTGCTGCTTGTTGTACATGTTGTGCAGTTGATGTGCTGCCGCCGCTGCTGCTGTTATTGCTTCTCTGCACGGCTGCTGCTGGAGTCCAGGGACGTTGCTCGCTAGCTGCACTGCTGTCTTGAGCTGTACGTGAGGCATATCTGGCTTGATAAGCAGGAACTCTGTGTTGCAGGAAATGTGACTGTAGTTCCCCACAGTATGAGTGGTATCTACCAGACTGCCACAAGTGTCTACGGGATGCTAGACATGCTGTGCTGTTCGTGCTCAAAGCTGCTTGCTGTTGAGACCTCCTCTGCGTCCGTGTAGACCTAATGCACTCCTGCATTCCATGCTGTACGTGTTGCTGGAGCCATCTGCTGCTATTGCTGCTTGCACTGCTCCAGCTCGGTACACTGGTGTAAGCTTGGTGCGCCTGTAAGCGTAACTTCTGCCTCTGCAAACCATCGCAGACTTCACTCTGTTGCTGACATTGCTGATCATGCGGGGTGCTGCTACAAATGGCGTGATACACCCTGACCATGCTGCTGTTGCTGCTGCATCCAGGGTATGTCGAATGCCGACCGCTGCAAAGTGCTGCATCCCATACAACTGGAGCAAAACCATTGAGTTCATAGCCTGGCACGTGTTGACATCGCTGCAACTGAACAAGAGCACTGCAGCGCAGCACAGATGCCTGCAACATGTGTGTTCGGGCGAGCGAGCGCAGGTGCACAGGCGCTTTGCCACGTTACTGGCCTCTTTTCAAAGCAGTGACAAACATGTTTGATGTCACGAGTCCGTGACAGTCCGAAACAAAGGTGCGTATGGTCCTAAACAACCCTCTGCACAGTGCGAGCGTATCACGCGTGTTGGGAACCTAAGACATAAACTGTTGATACTGGTCCCGCATAAGCGGCATATGTTCGCAGGGGGACTGCAAAAAGTGACATGACTAATTAGACCTTGAGGGCAGTTAACGTTGGTTGCAGCACATCGACCCTTTCGAACGTTCAAGCTGTTGCTGAAGTATTTACAGTGCTGTTGATTGTGCACAGCTGGCAGCAAGTAATTGTATGTGAAGTTGCCATCGCAGTGACCCTTGGACATGGAGCCATGTGTCTGCTTTCTTATTAGCTTACTGGTATACAGCTAGCACGTTTGCTTTGGCCATGCTGTTTGAGCGCCATGCCAACCAATGTGCTTATTACAAACAAACTACGACGCTACTGGCCGCTAGCAACAGACTGCAGCATAAACCAATAAGAACTAATGTAGTACGCAAACGATATGACGTATGCGGCGCTGGCAAAACGTTGAGCCGTAAGCCTGTAAGTGGTAGGGGCGCAGTGGCGGGCTAGAGCAGTGGTCACAACAGATAGGCACTGAATGGGCATTGTCAGCGTTCTTGCGACTGCAATTGTATCGTAACAGCATTTTGAAGTGACAATGTTTGATCATGCGCACCGATGAGCTTCTTGCATGTCAGGGCCGTGCTTGCTGATCATGGCAGCAATACCAGGTGCAGCAATCAGCTGCACTTGATGTTGGCTTTAAGCATGTGCACGTGGCGCATGTTTGAGCAAGTCTCCATCTCTGTTTACATGTCCTTGTTTCAATGGACCACACCTACAGTCTGCAATGCAAGTTTTGTCTTGTTGTTCAGCCAAACCCTTTTTTCTTGGCCAGGCATGGAACAGCACGCCGCAGGGCAGACTCTGTGCAAAAAGCAGCACTTAGCATGCATACACGCACTCTATCATTGCACACAATGCTTCAATGCAATCTGCAGGCGGTGGATGTGCAAGCATTGGGCGGCAACAGCAGCGACAGCAACAGCCCTGCATCAAGCACTACACCCAGCATCAGCGCATGGCTCAGCAAGGCAGATGGCTTGTTCAAAGGTGCAGCAACCATCAGCATGTCCAGCAGCGACGACGAACGCATCGCAGCAGATGCTGGTCAGCAGCAGATGGTTATTCCAAAGCACTGGGAAGATCAAATCAGAACTGCACCGCTTGGCAGACGCAGAGTCCTGCAGCGGTAAGTTTTGATTGCGTTTCTCACTACTAAGCAGATGAGCCTTTACAGTGATTCAACTCAGGAGGCAGCTTGGCAGTGGGGTAATCAAAGCACAGTCTCTCGTAGCTCCTTACTGAGTGGACAAGCCCTCATCTGCCAAGTCGGCCAGCAGCTAGGTAGTAAGCAGCTGATGCACCAAGTACTAGGGTTACTGGGGTATGCAGCTTTCTGCTTTCTGTTGCAGCTCAGCAATCCTGCAAGCAAGAGCGTATCAACTACAACCAGCATCAACATTTGTCTTGGTGTGTGCTCGACTCTGCTGTAGGTACGTGCAACAAGTTGCAGCCATCAATGCTTTAGAGCCGCTCATGAGGTCCCTGACAGATACCGAGTTAGCTGAACAGACTCTCAGATTCAGGGACCTCCTGCAGAAGAACACACACAGGCCGTCGCAGGCGTTGAATGAGATACTGCCTGAGGCATTTGCCACAGTCAGAGAGGCATCTAGAAGAGTGCTGGGTATGAGACACTTTGACTCCCAGTTAGTAGGTGAGCAAGAGACACACAAACATGCTTCTGCTTGTGATAGAGTTCATCACAAGCACCGAGCAAACGGCTGTTCTCAAAATTGCTTACATGTTGTAAAATCCAATGATGCAGTGCTGTTGCAGAGATAACATATGGTATGTTGTTATTATGTTATTCTCAGGTGGCATGGTGCTTCACGAAGGTCAAATAGCTGAGATGGGTACAGGAGAAGGAAAGACTCTTGTGGCAGTACTAGCAGCATACCTCAACGCGCTCCCAGGAACCATCGATAACCCGCCTACAAACATGCTGCAAGCAGCCAGTAGCAGTAGCAGTAGTAGCGTAGTGCAGCAGCAGGCCAGGATGCGGTCACATGTAGGTGGTGTCCATGTTGTGACGGTGAATGACTATCTGGCGGCTCGTGATGCAGAGTGGATGGGCAAGATATACAGGTATGTGGTACCAAAGGGCCCCGCTTGCTCCCTGCTAGCTTTGTGGACAACTCAGCAGATATCATAGCAGCAATGAGCATGCAGTGTATGATGTGTAAAGCACATATGTTACTGCCTGCTGTGCGCAGTCTGCCTGCTTTGTGAAGCAAGCAGGGCGACAAGGGGAGAAACTATCAGCACTGAGCCGAGTTGCGGCAGATTCAAAAAGCGTACGAATGTTGTGTTGTCCTGCACTCTAGGTTTCTGGGACTGACCGTCGGTGTCATTCAAAGCAACATCTCAATTGATGCTGCCAAAGCAGCTTACAGCTGTCATGTGACCTACGTCACTGGTCAAGAGCTCTGCTTCAACTACCTCAAAGACAATACTGCTCAGACAGCAGCAGAGCTTGTGAGTCTGATGGTGCTGGTCAGTGTACAGACAAGCAGAGCTAGGCAAGGGCTTGCCTAGCATACAGTGGCGAACCCAGCACTACTGTTTGATTGTCATGGCTCTCTCTTATGTCTGTGCTGCTGCTGTCTTGCATCATGCTACTGTAACTGTCACCTGTTGTTCATGCAGATGCTTCCGGAGGCACTGAGCTTTGCCATTGTAGACGAGGTCGACTCCATCCTCATCGATGAGAGCCGCAACCCCATGATCATCAGTCAACCACGAGCAGATAACAATCAGCTGGTAGTGACAGTGGATGCAGCAGTACGGCGCTTGTGGCAGATTATCACGCGGGCGATAGAAGCAGCAGTAGCAAGGTATCCTGGAAGACCTCGAGCAACAGTAGAAGCAGAGGTCAAAGCAAGGTCAGTGAGTGCTGCAGGGTATCGCCCTGCACCTTTTTGCCCAGGAACAGAGTCTAGTACTGCTGAAGTTAAAGTTTAGGATTGCTACAACAGACAGCATCCTGGTTGGAAGGTGCATGATGAACGGAGTATTGACACCAAGTTGGGATGATGGTGGTTTCCCCCTGCTGCAGGTACCTTGTCCTAGACACCAAGCAGCGTAGTTTGAGTCTCAGTCAGGAGGGTATGGCGTTGCTGTTTCAGCTGCTGGCAGAGCAGCCAGGAGTGGTTTTCAGGTAACATCTGCAACAGCATGGGACTTCTGCACAAGGACTTGTCTTGCTGACATATCTTGTGGTTGCCTGCAACGCCAAGACTGCGTTCGCACAGCTCTGTGACAGGTAACATGACTTGAGTGTTGTATAGACTTCTCAGATTTGATACAGTGTTGATGGGCCTGAAGCACTGTGCTGATGTCAGCATTGTGTGCTCTCCCTGTCTAGGCGTGCTGCTCGTAAGGGACGTAATCCTACTATCATGGACTTGTGGGAGGATGATGTGCCCTGGGGGAATATGGCTATCACAGCACTGAAGGTCGGTAGGCAGATTGGGTGTTGCAAAGGCTTGCATGCCTGTGACACAAACAGAATCACGAGTAGCGTCAACAACTGCTTGGAAGGTCGACCTTGTGCTGACTTGTCTCTGAGGGCCTGTATCATGCATAGTTCCGCAGAATCGGGGCATCCTGTCGGCTGTGTGTCTAATGTGTGTTTCAAAGTCGGGGTTTGTCTTGGTTGTGTCTGTACCTGTGTTGACAGGCGTACCAGTACTTCAACTGCGGGGTGCAGTACATTGCACGTGATGGGCAAGTTGTCATCGTGGATGAATCAACTGGTCGTGTACGACCTATCAGCAGGTAGGTGGGGCGATCCCACAATGTATATAAAGTGTATACTTTGTCCTGAAACACCTATATTGCTGTTGACACTGATGTATTGCTGCATAGTTGCGAAGGTGTAGACTTTGTTCTCATGGCTGTATCAGGAACTAATTGTGGGATGTACAAAGCACCGTACAGGTCATTACGTTCAAGGCTCACACTTTGTGGTTGTGTTGTTTTCAGGTATTCTGGTGGTCTCCATCAAGCTATAGAGGCCAAGGAAGGTGTTGAGGTCAAGCCTGACAGTCATGCAACAGCAAGCATCACATTCCAGGTCTTCTTCAGGTGTGAACTTGTCACACAATACACGCGCGTACGTCAGGAGTAAAAGCATAAAGCCCACCGGTGTCGCTGTCGCTTACCGCATGAGACGTTGATAAGTGCACATTCAGATGTGATTTGCAATCGAGCAATGATTCAGTCACTTTGTGAAATGTAATTTGTGTTTTTGTTATTGACAGGTTCTATCAGAAGTTGGCTGGTATGACGGGCACTGCCAGGTCAGCTGCTGCTGAGTTCTATGAGATCTACGGTCTCAGAGTCGTCCCTATACCCACTAACAAGCCGCCTAGGAGGAAAGATCTGCCACTCAGACTGTACTACACAGACAAGGTTTGTCCCCAGGGGGCTACACCATACGCATGCATGTATGGTGACATACTTCAAAGTCTTGTTTCGATCAAGCATAGTTAAATCTAGAGTGATTGGCAGTGTGCCAGATTGGGTTGGCAGAGCACTCAAATCAACATGTTCGCTCCTGCAGGACAAGTATGCGTACATCGTCTCAGTGGTTGAATCCTGCTGGGCCGAAGGCAGACCTGTACTCATTGGTACCAGCACAGTTAACGAGAGCGAAACAGTGCTAGCAGTCCTGCAGCAATGGTGCAGACCAGGGTTCAAGCCGCTGGCATCCAGGGTTCAACTGCTGAATGCTAAACCTGAGAATGTCAGGCTAGAGGCGCAGGTTGTGGCGCAGGCTGGATTGCCGTCTGCGGTTACGATTGCTACTAACATGGCCGGCAGGGGTACTGATATTATCCTGGGCGGTAATTCAGAGGGGTTGACACAGATGGGCCTGCTTAGACTCATCTATAGGTAGGTCCTGAGCTTTGGTGCAATTGTGAATGATGGGATCAGCGGCAGAAGTTGTCCAGTGTCTGTATCTGGTTTGGTTCTGCGTGGCTTTGCTTGCTCTGCAGTTGGTACGAGTTGCTGTACATTATTTGTACTACTATCTATATTGGTAGCTTTGCTGACAACTGTGCCTGCATCTATTTCTGTGCAGGCATCTCATTCCTGGGCTATCACCTGCACCAGCAGCCTTTGGTGGTGCTGAAGTCCAAGCAGCTGCCAGCGAACTTGATGCCCTGTGTCCTGCAATGCC
>JARWLF010000651.1:0-14168 GCA_029853055.1 Scenedesmus sp. KT-U
AGTCTTGGCCTCACAACACGCACACGGCTATTCGGCAGCTGTGCAGCTGCGGCACAAGTTACGTGTCAGCTTGACAGGTATGACAGGTGGGAGTCCTGGACACCATACCCAGACGTCTGCAGGGGCCATCAGCACGTTTGTTCTACACATCAGCTCTGCAATATTACTGCAACGCAGACAAGCGTGATATCCTTGGCACCTGCCCGCTTCTTCTCAAGCTGCAAACGATAAGCAGGCATCTTGCTTGTTTGTGTACGGGTAAGTCTCTTTCGCAAACACTTTGTATTGTGTTGCGGTTGTGCAGTCATCATGCATATTGTTGTGAGCTGTGGGTACCAGATACCACTGGTTCCGCTTGCCTTCCGCAGTGCCCGCACCTGTAATTCGCGAGTTCCTCCTACTGTGATGCTATGAATGCACCATCATATGCAGTAAGCCTGTGCGCTTATTTTTTGTCTGCCCTTGTAGTCGTTGGTTGTGTAGACTACAGCTTCTCCATGCCGAGATGCAAGCCAGGAAGCTGAGCTGTCGTCTGATTGCAGATTGGTGATCTTAACCCGTCAAGCAACTTTCAAGGGCTCCTGGCATCAGGCTACAAGCTCACACCAGCTGTGCCAGCAGCCAGCTACACTGTTGCATAGACCTGTCAAGTCAGCGCGATGGGCCAAGAGCAGGATCCAGCTGGTGCCGGTTCGTCCTCTACGTTTGCAGCAACCGGCTCAGGAGCTCCAAGCACACAAGCAGCTCCTGCCCCTTACCCGAATAGTGCTCCAGCGCCCATGCAGCATCCCACAGGCATGCCCCACACTCTGCCTGTCAGCCATCCTCAAGGAGCCCCTCACAATATGTATGCACAGCCCCCATCCAACTACTATGCCCAGCAGCAGCCACCCACTGTGGTGGAGGGCAGGTGGGTCTCCCACAGTCCCTCTGTCACACTAGTGTTCGACCTTGCTCATGCGCATGGCAGCACCTTTAGCAGTAGTTTGGTCTTCTGGTTATGGAGGTAGCTCAGCATTTGTTCTTGGACTGTAGTTGCTTGGCACAGCTAGACGTGAAGCTGTTGGGCTGACAGGTTGGTGCTACCTCTTTCGGTATGATATGCTTGTCCTGCAGACCCCCCCTGGTGTCCATAATCAGTCCAGATGATGCCAAGAAGATCCGCAAGATGCAGTGGATCAACTTTGCCTGCACCATGGTGAGCAGTGTGACGTCAGCTTGTAGCGTGCATGCTGTCAAAGTGCTGTCAGCTGGCACTCTGGTGGCTAGCTTGCGCCAACAGCTTTCATGTGGTGGGGTTTAGTAGCGAGGCACAGCAAGCGATAGCCTGGCTGCCGCAAGCTTGCATTGTGGTCGTTTTGCCATCACAACAGAGAGCAGTCTGATATCCACGTGGTCGATGTTACGTCGTATCATTTGAAGGAGAATATGTGTCATGTTTTGTCCTGCAGATCCAGCTAGTGTGCAGTTTGGTGATCATCCTTCTGGTGCGCAACAACCTCACAAGCCTTAGAGTAGGTCAGTACGCAGACACATCTATATTCTGCACATCTGCTTGGTTCACAATCTTGCCGCGTTCTGCAACATGAAGCAAGATGAGTATCACGAATTTGTCTTAGCAGGAATCTAGCTGCTGTGCAAGAGTGTTCCAGGAAGATTCATTAAAGACCCCACTGTGGTGTTACTGCTGTGTTGATGACCCGCACTGTTGTTGCTCCTGCAGTGTCAGGACCCAGTGGACTAGTTGCTGATTACACTTGCTTCGCAGCGACATCTGCATACCCCAGTACTTGCGAGTAAGTAGGGGCAGATGCACCAGCAGGTTGAGGTGACTGCTGTATGGTTGTGGAGTATACATGTGCCAAGGATGCAGCTGCTGGCAGTCACAGAAGAAATGCATGTGCAAGAAAGGCGTTGCTGCTGTGCCCTTTTCGCTGTAGCACGTGCGGTCAGTCATGCTCGCAGGATGGACCCTCACAGTTGCTCCTGCAATTGACATGTGCTCTGCTGCTTGCAACTTGTCCTGCAGGTATGCCTACTCTCTGGCCAGTGTCAGCATCTTCTTCTGCTTCATCCTCAGCTTGATGCAGTGCCTGACAATGGACTGCTGTGGCATGGGCAGAGCAGTAGAAGCTGGCTTTGACGCTGCTGCTTGTATCTGGTGGATCGCTGGAGGTATTACGTTGGGTATCAGAGCAACACAAGCCAACTCAGTTGGTATACCAATGGCTTCAAGCCGCAACGCTGTCGTGGGCTTGGCGTGGGTCAGCGCCTTCATGTTCTTGGCTCTGTTCATCACCAACCTGGTGAGGCTCTTTTGCTGCAACACGTGGTCAACAGTCTTCTATGTTCATTGTTGCTGATGTGAGTGTGTCGTGTCAGCTTTGTCAGCTTTGTGTGATGGGCATATTCTGTTTGTTAGGAACACCTGAATGGTGTTGTAGCAGCTGCCTTGCAGATATGTGATGTATCAAACCATGCTTTCAGTTGTCCTGACATCAAGTGTTGTTGCCATCTGCACCTGACAGATTCTGATCAAGCGTCTCGGTCGGGCTTATAAGCATGCAGCTCAGCAGATGCAGCAGCACATGACAGCGTACCCAGTCAACAATGTACAGATGGTTCCCATGGGTCAGCAAGGTGGACATTATGCGCAACATGGTGAGTTGGTGACTGATGGGCTGTACTAGCTTCTGGTGCCATTCTCTGCACCTTCATCAGATTTCAACGCTTCTGCTCAGCTATCAGAGCTCTGCCCACTTGTAAGGTGATCATCACAGTGGACTGTAAATCAAACATGAGATGAGAGACAGGCACAGCTACCAGCGTACATACATTGCTGTGGTCCTGACTTTGTCTTTGAGTGCGTTGTCCTGCAGGCGCATATCCTCCCCAGCCAGGCATGGCGCCTCATCAGGGCTTCGCTGCACCTCAGCAGGGCGGCTTCCCAACACAGCATCAGCAGCAGCAGTGGGGGCCACCTGCGGGGTATCCCACCACACCACCAACCGGCCAGAATGCTGTGTGAGTGGTTTGTTGAACTTGACAGGTATATGCGAACATAACAGGATTATGCAACAGTAGCTGTTCCAGAGGAGGCAGCTAGTGTGTTGCAGCAACTTGTGATCAACTCGATACATCTTCGTTGAAGTTGGCCGGCTGGAAGCAAGTTGGATGGTTCACATCTTGAGGAGCTTGTGACTGTTGGGAGGGAAAACATTTGTATCTTGTTGATGACAGGGCACGGATACTGCAGGCAGAACGGTGTTGCCAGGTGACACCAGGAAAAGTCAAAGAGAAGAAAAGAGAAGAAAGATTATAATTGTGGTTCAACATAATAAAGTATTTCTGGTGTCTTGGGTGCTTGTTGTGTTACATAGCATCAGGTGCCAACTGCTGGTTATCAGATCTGGGTATCAGTTGTGGTGTTGTAACAGTTATTGCAGATCATGGACTTGAATGTGACACACTCATCAGGTCCAGGGCGATGCAGGCAATACACAGCTGCGAGTTGAGGCGATTCCAACAAAGTTTGTCCTGCTGGTGGTCTCTTGTCCCACAAGGCTTGTTGGTGCTGGACAGGTCTGAACGTGCGTTACGGCCCCCGGCATGTCCGTGGTCTTGTCAAGCCGTTGTACCAAGCTGTCAAGATTTGTCCTGTCCAAGATCCTGTCTTGCAGGAGAGTCCTATGTCAGGTCTTCTAGAGCTGGACAAGCCACACAGTGCGGCACCAGCATGAAGTTTCTGACATAGACGGCGTCTATCACACGTGACGTGGAAACGAAGTGAATGTATGGTTTACGGAACTCAACTGATTCAGTGGCTAAGACTTTCAAAGCACTCGGGCGGTCTATGCCACAACGTCCAGCAACTCTAACACGCTCTCGCAGAGCACTTATTGATACAGCTGCAATGAGCGCTGACGTCCGTCACAAAGCCATGAGTGGCAAGTTCAAGAGCGAGTCCTTCCGCACATGTGTCACAAAGGCTGCGCTGTGGCCACGGGCCGGGGACCGGGTCAGCTTGGCCCGGCTGATCGAGCACAGACAGTCTTTTGAGTAAAAACACGAACACAGTACAGTTCAGCTTGCTGGTCTCAGAGGCAAGCACAGTCCGTAGCCCCTGCTCGTTGGTCTTGAACGGTACGACAATGTGCAGCTTCAGTTGCTGGCAACCGCACCTGCGTACCGCTACGGAGCCACCTGTCGCGTGAGGAAGCTGACGTGAGGCATCTGTGGTGGATAAGTAGCAACACTTTGTAAAGTTTGTGAAGTCATAGTCGTTTTGGGATTTTACGACCGGCGCGCAATTGGCATCGCCCTTTGCCCGTCCTTCTACACCTGTGGACTTCAACTGGGTGGTACAATTTGCCCACATCACAGCGCCACGAGGCCGAGCAACTGTCATAGATACATGATGGCAAGTAGCCGCTGTTCCAAGTATGACGTGTTGTCAAGGTGTCACAGTAGTCAATGCATCTTGGCAGTGGACACCTCAGACGGCAGTGCCACTTTCAGCAGCGACGGCACTTCATATGCGGCCACCTACCGTCCTGCAGCCACCCTGCACAGCAGCAGTAAGCTGTCTCACTTACTGATCATCATCAGGTTGAGGATCACGGAAGCTCTCAGGTCAGGATCTAGGAGACACAAGGAAAAGCAGTCTGCAAGAAAGTGGAGCCGTATGGAACCATCCGATGAGTCATGGCAGCTGCCAGCAGCTGACAACATGTCGTCAAGCTCGTCTGATAGCGAGGTTGATGACACTGAAGCTGATGAAGTTATCACAGTGCACGTCAGGGAGAGATGCAACATAGTGCCATCTCCACCACAGGAAATAAATCTAGGACAGCAAAGGTGAGTGCCCGGCAGGCTGCGGCAGTAAACTACTACAGTGTGATTTGAACGGTTCTGCAACCAGCGTGCTGAGCTGTCAAGCCTTGGGATATGATCCTTATCTCACTTGTAATCCAGGCCCATCTCAGCCTGTTTGAGTAGTCACAGATCACAAAGCTTTGATACTTTGCATTGCAGCCTGCTGCGCAGTCATGTCCCAACATGATTGCCAGCCTGCCTGGTACATATTCAATCAACGGCATCTAGTGAACAGACAGTTCAAGAAACCTATGAGTCATGTCCTAGCTAGCAATAACAAAACAGCTGACTGATTCAAGTTTGCTGCACTTCTGCTATGCAGGATGCTGAGCTGTCACCATGTGATCTAAGATGACAACGGACCCATATCGCTGTTTGAGCTGCCAACTAGGTCTGAGCCGGTTTGAAGTTGACAAGCTTGACACAGTCTGTGCTTTGTAGTGATAGACGCATCTAATCTGCCAGGCCGATCAGATTCTAGATTGCAGCGAACATTGATTCCACCCGGTGGAAAAAACTTATCTCAAAGCTGGCCATGAGCCTGGCCTCTGCAGCACTTGCAGCAAACCATGTGACGGCAGTCCGATTACAGCTACTCACAGCCCGAGCAAGTGTAAGATTGTGCAGTAAAATTATTCCATTGCAAGCTGAAAGCTCACTGAGTTTGTGAGTACTACGCCGTTTGCGAGTACTACGCAGTTGAGCAATGCTATGCCCTTGCAGTCTGATTGGAAAGGTGGCACTCTGACACTGTGGCAGTTGATCTCAAGTAGATCATCAGACAGATGATCGCAGCATTTGTAGCAGTATCGTACATGTTACATCCCATTGATACACCAGGCATTTTGGATGGATCATTTCAGCATATGTGGTTGCAGTCATTGGTAGATAAACTGAGTAAATGCTCAAAACAGGCAGGAACCTGTGGCTCCTGACCCCCCTGACTGTTGGCTGCCATATCACACAATGGCGGTGATGCTAGTTCTGCTGCTAGGCCGCGATCAGGCACACAGTGGCAAATTTTGCAGGCCAACAGAAGCATTGACAATTGTTGATGTGTTTTGTGTGATGTTGATCTTCAAGATCCCCAAGTTGGTAAAACGTCAGTGATGGTGACTGTTGTTTCAGTGGACGAAAGCATCGACTCTGAGAAAGTTGAAATTGTGAGATCGTCAACCTCATCTGAGGCACCCAGCCTGTCAACTCATCATGGGTGTGACACCATTTGCCCAAAGGCCGGAACTATTACAGGAACTTCCGGCCCGGAAGGCCCGAGCTCTTCACCCTGATGATGGGGTATGATCAGCATGCACGATAATATAAATAAATAATAGTGTTCCGAACACGGTTACCTGGATACTGTTATGGTGGCACCATCCAAGTTGCTTTAAGTTGCTTTGATCCGATAAACAGCTGAGATGATCTCAGATCCACAGTCGGACTATGGATTAACTGAGCCGGTACAAGCAAGCCTTGCCAACTTGCCTGTAACCCGCAGCTGGCAGCAGTATGTTAGTCACGCAACATACCGTATGCCGTACGGTACGTGGCCCACGTCGGACTTTGACGAGCAAGCCGGTGATGCTATGCGCGATGCTGTAGCCACACGGGTACGGGCTGCCGGCAGCTCTCGTTTGAACCTTCTGAACGACATGACAATTCACACAGGAGGTGGTCTCCCAACTGAAGTAGTACTGCTAGTCCATACTGCTCTTGTGACAGTCACCTCAGCGACCTACGGCACACGCTGCCGCAGCCCTGGTCTGCCCGACGGTGCAGCTGTGCAGTGCCCGTCGGACCGGTTTCTACCGCACTATGAGCCTCACGGTCTGGCGGACTCCGAAGGCTTCAGGCCGACTGAATAGCAGCCAGCCGATAGCTACAGTCACTGCCTAGTAAGTGATTTGCCACCATCAGATGCAGTGCCACCATAGCATGTGAACTTCATATTGGTGCAGTGCATGGTGAGCCTCATAAGTTTCAGTCTATCCGACAGGCAACCATATGGTTTATGTAGCATGTTACATGGGGTTTTCCCCCGGGTCGAAGTGAACCCATATGCACTTGCAGTCGATGGTGTTTGCTGGATACGTACTCCATCCAAAAGTGACGAATGTTGCACACAAAGCTGGGCACCAGACATGACATGACGTGCTGTACGCCAGGTCTGTGGCACCATCACTGGTAGTACATGTCGCACAGCCTGACAGCACAAACATTAAGCCTTGTTGACAGCTCATTTCAGAAGCTGTAACGAAACATGCCATGGCAGCCAGCATGATACAACAGTCAATTGTAGACTTGCCAGGTCACCATCTACGAAATGTCATTGTATGCTTGTGACTGTTGCATGCACATATGAGACGGTCTGTGATCAAGACCTGAGGAAGCTGTTGACACTTGTCAGTGCCGAGGACACATGCCACACGATAAGCCTTTTGAAAAGCTGTATAGGCTGCAGCTGTACAGAGTTAGCCACCAACTTGGCACCGAGTGTACAGTGCTCATTGTGCAAGCGGCAGATGTCAGCAGCCACAGGCAGGGAGTACTACATAGTATGACAAGCCCTACATACTACAGCCTACCACAGTATGTGAAAGCAGAGCAAGCTATCATACACGTCCTGCTGATGATTGCACAAAGACACACAGCTACAAACCTTGATCAAGCCATCCTGCACAAGCTTCTCGGGTCTACTGCACACGACTCCTGCACTTTTTCTTGACAATCCTGCATGCTATGATACATGTACAAGTTACTGCCCTGCCAGGTCGACTGAGTCAACGATCACACCCACTGCTTGCAGCCCCGACAGCAAACACTTGGTACCACCTGAGGGCGCATGCCACTGCACATTCCACCAATCCTCACAAAACACCTGGCAGGGCCAATTAAACATTCTGTACAGAACGGACCACATCGGCCTCGAGACCACCAAGTCAGCATCGGCCGTTTAGGCGCCTTCACTCTCACCCCCCCCTTCTATTGCACCTGCATCATCCTCATCTGCTGCCTCATAGTCGTCATCAGCATCACCATCCTCATTCACTTCTTCCACATCATCATCGTCCTCATCATCTGCTGATGCTTCTGCTACTGCAGCCGCTTGCTCATCAGCTGCAGCGACATCAGGAGCAGCTGCCTCATCACCATCTGCATCTGGCTCTCCGCTCACTTCTTCTGCTCGTGCTTCATCATCATCATCCGCTGCCACTGCTGCAGCCTTCTTGGACCTACTGCGTTTGTTGGCAGCAGCACCACCACCACTTGCTCCTGCCTTGGCCTTGCCGCTGCCTGCAGCCTTCTTGGCCTGTGCTGGCTTCTCCTCTGCCTCTTCCATGTCTGTAACAAATAAGTGCCAGCAACAAGAATGCACGCAGAGCGATGTTCAGCTTGAACAGAACACTGCATTCAAGCAGACTGAGCAAGTGTTGTTGTAAACGACAGCCAGGTGAACAGTGTGATGCTTGCACCAAAACAACCAACTGTTTTGCGGAAGTGCAGCAGACGCAAGCTCTGAGTTTGCAGCAACACTAGGCAAGCAGCGAGCATATGTCTATCACTCTGAAGTGCTCTGGAGTATGCTCAAACAGTATTGCACACAATGCCAAAGACACAATCTGTAACGCGCCCAACTCCCACTCCACACTCACCTTCATCCTGGTCTTCTTCATCCTTCTTCTGTGCTGCACCTTTGCCCTTTTTGGTAGCAGCTGCTTTCTTGGCTGCTGGTGCTGCTGTTGGCTGAGCTGCACGCTTGTTACGGCCCTTAGCAGGCTTCTCCTCTTCCGTCTTATCATCCTTTGCCTAGGGCACATCAGAAAAGGATGCCATAGACAGTATACACCATGCTTGGGCATGCAAACTGAGGCAGTAAAAGGCAATGTTGTTCACAACATTCCTAAACAGTTTGTAACAGACACACACGAAGGCTGACCAAATGCCGAGAAGATGGCAACACTTTGGCAAAAGTGCGGCCCTATTCTCTGCAAACCAGAAAGTTGGGTCAAGCTGAAGTCTCTGGGACACTCAAGGCAGAGAGCCCTACATACCTTCTCTTCCTCCTTAGATTCTGCCTTCTTTCCGCGCTTGGCTGCTGGCTTCTTAGCTGCTGGCTTGTCATCCTCTCCCTCATCTTCTTCAGCTGCCTTCTTGCCCCGCTTAGCAGGTACAGCCTTCTTGGGCACTGCCTTCTCCTTGGCTTCTTTTTTGGCAGCAGGCTTCTTGGCAGCAGGCTTGGGCTTCTCCTCTTCAGGTTGCGCTTCCTCTTCTTCTTCATCATCTGGCGCCACGGCATCCTCAGCATCCTGCAACATGCAGCAGTATGAGCAGGTTGTAAGTAGCACAGGCAAACACTGCTACTGTTGCGCAATAAGCCCGAACCATAGCCCATGTGGTGACGCCATGCAAGGACAAACACCAGATGCACATGCTCAAGCAACAAGCAGCAGCAGCTATTTTGTACTGATCACAACATCGAGTCAACGAGCCACAAGTCATTAGCATACACAGCCAGCATCCACCTTGACAGTAGCAGTACTCAGCTTCACCAAGCAGCAAAGCAAGTACAAGCACTCCAGATCACACAGATACTGTCACCTACCTCGGCCTCCTCGTCTTCGGACTCCTCCTCTGGTTCTTCAACCTCTGCTTTGCCAGCAGCAGCAGCTGCTGCCTTCTTCACAGCAGCTGCAGCAGCAGTCCGCTTGCTGGGGGCTCTTGCAGGACTGGCTGGTGTGTCTTCATCCCCTTCATCAGACTCTTCATCATCACCTGCTGCTGCCTTCTTACCCTTGGCACCACCAGCCTTCTTCTTGGCTGCAGCAGCTGCAGCCTTCTCTGCCTTGGCTTTGTCCTTCTCAGCCTTCTCTGCTGCCTTCTTGGCCTCCTTCTCCTCTTTCTGCAAGCAGAAAGGTGGTCGGATACCCAGCATGCAGGGCAAGCATCAACCATCAACACATAAGTTAAACTCTGAAGCTGCTACATGTACCGGCTATTCACTGCATACCACAGAGAGGCCAACTTTGCCGACCGCATGACGCAGGAAACTCAATGCAGACTTGGCAGAGCTGACAACCTGCAGGAGAACCTGCTTGAACAGCTGACTTGCTTTAGCTTTACACCCTGCAATTCTACCCCATGTTCACACCTGCTTTTGCTTTTCTGCTTCCTTCTGGGCTTTAGCAGCGGCCTTGGCAGCCTCGTTCTCTTCTTTCTGCTTGGCCTTGGCAGCTTCCTTGGCTGCTTTCTCAGCTTCCTTGTCTTGCTTTGACTTCTTAGGGCTCTTAACAGTGTCATCCTTCACTGCACCAACCTGCCACAGCCAAAACAACACTCAACAGTAGCATAGGGCCAGATGTAGGAGTCATGTGCTGCAGTGGCTACGATACAACAGACAACAGGATTATTCAGCATGTGGTCTCCTGCAGGATGCTGCCCTGCGGGCTACCAGTAGCTACATGTAACGCACCTTCTCTTCAGCCTCTGCGTACTCTGGCACAGTGCCTGACTCCCAGGCATTTTGCACCCTGTCTTTGTCATCATCATTCAGATCCTCAAAGCCAGGCAACTCCTCAGGTCCGTCCAGCTTTTCCTTCATATTGGACAGCACCTTACCAGAGACACAGCGCCTGCAGGACAGAAGTGAGAAGCTGTGTTTGGCATTGCTGGACACTGGACACTGGTGGCATCAAGAAGGCTTATGTTGGAAGTCTGTTGGCTGCGCTGGAGAAAAGCTATGGTACAGTGCATACCGCAGGATAATCAAGAACAGATGGCGCTGTCTTCTCTGCTGGATACGCTTTCCTGCACCCCAACTCTAGACAATACGTGGTCAACATCTGAGGCTGACTGTTATGTCATGGTGTCTACACTGAGCACCAGACTCATACGTGCATGCATGCGTTGCGCACAGCACAGAAAGAGACCAAGAGTGTAGCAGCTCACCAGTGCTTGTATGATGTAGACGGTCGTCCCTGGAAGTCGGTTGTGGTGCCAAGGCGCAACTCTCCTGGATAACAAGTTCACAATGCAGTGGTTGTGGTTCATAGCGATGATGTGTCGAAACACAAATAGTGCTCATGCATGCTCACGTGAGCATAATATGCAGGTGAACCCTCAGAAATAGGCTTGAGATTCATGGGGTTGAGATGTGTGCAGGCTGCACAACAAGAGCAAGTTTGGTGTTTGATGGCGTGCACGGCACTGTTTCGCATGACTCTCGGAGTCCTGCAACTGCACATGGACTGCAGCTGCTTCTTCAGCACCAGCTCAGCTGAGCCAGCACAGGGTGAACCCCTCCCCCCGGTTGTCATCATGTTGGCACCAGCCATGCGACCTACCCTTCTGTATAGTCCTATCAGAGTTGACACTTTCACAGATGGCTTTTGGCCCCTTGCATGCTGACCTGCCAGACCTGCACCCACAGGCACAAGCAAAGGCTGCTTTCAGAGGACGAAAACATAGGAAGCATGTTTATGCATCCAGCCTTGTGGGAAACAACCAATAGCAGAACCTGAAGTTGTTTGCAACGTCTAGGAGACGCCGCATCTTGCACGGAAGGTGTTCGGAAGACTTTCATAGGCAGGACCAGTGATGACATGCATGATTGTGTATGCTTGTTCACTTGAACTGCCACTGCAGCGACTAGTCACAAGCTTACTTAGCATATTCCAACTTGTATGGAATACTAGGTTCCTCCGCCATTCGACTTGTGGACCAGGTAATGGAGAAGGATTTTGTGCTGGCTCTGTTCGGTGATCTATCTGGCAGCAGTTTTCGCGACGGCGTCAACCAGCGTTATAGGCTGAATACTGAACAATCAGTGAGAAAGGAAACAGAGACTGGTAAGGCAGATTCAAACTCAACGTCGCAACACGCGAGATGCCAAAGTTGTGAGGTCAGAGGCCGTTGCAGACACCGCCTGTCAAACACGCGCTTGATGTACAGATTGTCCAGCTTCCTGCTCGCATTCTCTCCGATGTGAGGTGCCCAAGGTCCTCTGCTGTCAAACAGCTCCCGGAACGAGTAAGTGACATTGACTAAACGGGGCTGTACCACAGTCGATGTGCTTGAGCAAGGCAAATGTGCTTGCACACTGAGCACGGAACTACTTCAGCATCAACTGTTTACAGAAGGGCTGCTATCGTACAACGCTACGGGCCCTCCTTTGCCCGGTCGTGTCAATGTCCTCTGTACAAGCAGGGATGTCTCTTTCACACAGATTGAGCAGCAAAACTACTTGCAGACCCATACAATGTAGGGTGGTAGCAGGATTGAGAAGAGGCGCTGCCCGTGTGAACTTTGGCCTGGCTGCTCCTGCCTGCAAGCCGCAACACAGACAGGCAACACGTTTGCATGTGGCACTGGTAAGTTACGTGATGCAGTGGATAGCATGTTGTGTGCTCGTCTGCCTTGTATCACGCCTGTGGTCCCAATCGTGTCGGCCGTTCATCAGGATGCTATTCACTGCGCGACGTTGATTTGGTGGTGTATAATCTCTCGATAAAATACTGAAGCATTTGGAAACCCAGTGGCTGAATGGCCTATTGCTAGGCTCTCCACTATTGCGTGCCTGGGCTGCCTTCCACAGCTTTGCCTGTCAACATCAGTATCGGATGCGCATAGCTGCCTGAGTCACAACATTTGGTCTATTGTTACTGCTGGTCAAGGGGTTTGAGCCCATGCTGGCTGATTGATTCATGTCAGTTATGCAGCTGCAGCTAGGACTGCAGCAGTGTGAACCTCAATAATATTTCGCTCCTGGCATCGCGTTACAGGCCGAACCCCCTGGTGTACAGAGTTCATTTGCAACTTTGCTGGATGATGAAGACGAGTACGAGTATGAGTTCGAGGAGGGTGAGGAGGAAGAGGAAGTTGATAGCACCCTGCTGGTGGAGAACCAGGGCCTCAGTGAGGAGGCTGTCTATGCTCTCAAGAAGCGAGGCATAAATTCGCTATTCCCCATCCAGCGCATGGTACTGCAACCAGCAATGGAGGGGTTAGATTTGATTGGTAGAGCTAAAACAGGCAGCGGCAAGACACTGGCGTTCACGCTGCCAGTGGTTGAGAGCCTGCTGGCTGAGGATATTGAAGCAAAGGCCAAAAGGACTCGAGGTAGAACACCCAGGTGTGCATCGTTGATTGCTTCAGAGACTGCAGGGAATGGGTGACCGTATGCGATTGCTGGCATGTTGCTGTCACTTGCTGTAGTGCATCACAGGCCATCAAGGCAGGGTCGATTGGCCAAGATACAAGAGTAATTCTTAGGACTGTGGTGTTTGGACTGTGGTGTTCGATGTTGCAGGTGCCTTATCATGGCTCCCACTCGTGAGCTTGCAAAGCAGGTAGCAACAGAGTTTGAGTCAGTGTGCCCGTCCTTGGTGGTGCTAAGTGTGTACGGTGGCACAAGCATCAACAACCAGATAGACGCATTGAGGAAGGGCGTCGATGTTGTAGTTGGCACACCAGGACGTATTATGGACCTGCTAGACAGAAAGAGCTTGAAGGGAGACAAGGTGTGATTCTTGGTTATGTGATTACGGCATACAGTCAGCTTGAGGCCTGGGTGTAAAGCAGTAACCAAGGCGGCTAGGGTAGAGGCTTATGTTGTGACCAGCAGCAAGGGATGTGTTCATGTCAGGCAAGCTATTTGTATTGCTCTTGTGTTTGTGAAACCTTGTGCTTCTTGATGTTTTGATGTGCAGGTCCGCTTCGTGGTTCTAGATGAGGCTGATCAGATGTTGGACATGGGCTTCGAAGAAGACATGGAGGTCATCTTGCAGCAGGTGTGTGCTGCAGTTACGATTCTTCTGGCAATGTGTTGAATGCAGAGTCAGCAGTCGACAGAGATGCACACAGCTGCAGCAGAGGAACAGCAAAGGCAGCTTTTGGTAGCAGTTTGTTTGTGCAGACAGGTGTTTTGAGCTACTGTCTTCATACATTGTCTTGGTTGAAATGACATGCACCCACTATCACCAGTCGTCCCAGCACAAGCCTGTATCTTGGACTGCTGTATGCTCGTGCAGTCTGGTTTGCCATAGTGTGTTTGGTTGTGTCTGATGTGCCTTGCTGTATATCACTGTCTGCAGATGCCAGAGAATCGACAAACCATGCTGTTCAGTGCTACATTGCCAAACTGGGTGAAGAAGGTTGCTAGGCGTTATCTCAAGAACCCCAAGACAATTGATCTTGTGGGTGAAGAGCAGACTGGCAAGCTGAATGAAGATGTCACACTCAACGTGATGCAGGTAAGCAGTGGTCAGCTTCGCATTTGTTGCAACACTTACAAGCAG
>JARWLF010000652.1:0-14165 GCA_029853055.1 Scenedesmus sp. KT-U
ACTCATAGGTACGCTGGACAGCCCGAAACAGCTGATGTCGGTGTGCCAGAGGCAGCAGATGCAGCACAGACAACCAGCGTCCCTACTGTGCTTACAAAGTTGCAGAAATGGGGCGACTATGACTCCTGGGGCGAACCGGTGTGGCCTTCGCGGTTCATTCCGATGAAAACGCCGTTATCACAGGATATCTTAGACAACTGGCAGCTGAGCAATCCTCCTAAGCACCGCTTGACAGTAGGAGACGTTCTTGCAGCACAAGCAGCACATGGCAGGCATGTAGGACTCATACTAGACCTTTCGAACCACGACTGTTTGTACTCATCGGACGTACCAGCGACAGTAGATTACCTGCATGTGCAGCTGGTTGCGAAGGAGTTACCACCTCTGGAGTTTGTGCAGGAAGTGGGCAGGGCAGCAAACAAATACTGGAGCCAACATAAGGATTCATACATAGCAATTCACTGTGCATACGGTGAGCAATAGGTTCGGGGTAGTTACATATGTCCTGTAGACATGACACAGCAGCATTCTGTCGCGTAGAAGCAGTGCACTCCGATCGGTGCTCCTTCCTGCTGCTTTTGCTGCTTCTGCCTCCGACTATCATACACCCTATGCAATCAAGCTCGGCAGCACATTCGAATATGGCAGCCTCGCAGATTGGTTTGACCTGCAAGCACTGTGTGTGCGCATCTGATGCTCCTGCAGGATTCAATCGGACCGGCTTCGTTGTATGTTCGTACCTTATTGAGAACTGCGGTCTCAGCGTAGAACAGGCCCTGCAGTCATTTGCTCGTGCTCGGCCCCCTGGCGTCAAGCACGAGAAGTTCAAGATGGAGCTTCATGCCAGATATGGGCTGCTGAATGTGCACATACAGCGACCCATCAGCTGTTGCGGGCCGGTTTGTGCTGTATGTGGGCAAGCAAGCAACAGCAGTGCAGGAACATCCTCTAGAGCGTGTGACAGACAGCAGGCAGTTGCAGCAGATGGTGCAGCTGCAGGCAGCGAACACAACAGTAGCGTATCAGCAACCGACTGCTATGCCAGCATCAATGGGGGAAGCTCCTGCAGTGCCAGCTGTCATCAAACAACAGCAGTTGTAACACCACAAGCTGACGAGCCTCGCCAGCAGAACCTGAACCCCGTATCATTGCGGCACAGCTCCAGCAACCTAAACAGTCAGAAGCCGCCCATGCCTGTCTCACTTACCCCACTAGCAGCCACCAGCAGCAGCATTACAGATGGTTATATACCGCAGCGTGTGCCTGATGGCACCAGCAGTCCCCTGCCGCTGATATCTGGCCGTTGCTATTCCAGCGGGTCCATTGGGGATAACAGCAGCATAGGCTGCTCTCCTGACTCTGCTGCTGACTTCATGCTTACGGGTGGCAGCAGCACACACAGCAGCAGCAGTCATGGGTATGTAGCTGGCAGATCGCCCCTGTCAAGACAGCGGCAGCAGCAGCAGCAGTCGCCATCAGCTGGTGCACAGTGGCCCAACAGGAAACCGGTTGTACAGCAGAGTACGTGTCCGCAGCAGTTGCAAAGCAGCAGCGCTAGGGGTTGTGCATCGGAGCCAGCTGCTCCGGTGCTAGGGCAGACTACTGCAGG
This sequence comes from Scenedesmus sp. KT-U, assembly GCA_029853055.1. NCBI lineage: Eukaryota > Viridiplantae > Chlorophyta > Chlorophyceae > Sphaeropleales > Scenedesmaceae > Scenedesmus > Scenedesmus sp. KT-U. The sequence continues at coordinate 1,610 of JARWLF010000652.1, forward strand.
TGCAAGTATAGCAGCAGACGGACTTGACAGCAGCTGCAGGGGTGTTACAGAAGCAGCAGCAGATGCTGACGCAGATGCAGGTTTGTTCGAGATGGACCCTTGTGGTGATGAGCATGAGGATCACAGCAGCAGCAGTCAGCAGGGCAGTGGGACAAACACTGCTAGCAGCAGCAATGGTTGGCGGGTGGTGAGTCCCAGAGAGCAGCTAAGACAGCAGCGAGCAGCATCTGCAGAGCAGCTGTCGGAGATGCTCGCAGCAGTGAACTTACAACAGCCGCAGCAGCAGGCTGGTCGGCAGCACCACAGCAGCAACCACCAGCAGCAACCAGAGACAGCTGGAGCTGCAGCGTCTTCAAGCTGTGAATGCAGCTGTCATACCTCTGATGCATCTTTCAGGCCTCTTGCAGCAGCAGCTGGCGGCGGTTACAGCAGTGATGGAGGCATATGGCAGCAGCAGATGAGGTACGGCAGTATGTTGGGTCATGGAGATCAGCATCATGATGATCACTCATCATCTGGGGGCCGGCCACAGGAGCTTGTTGAGAACGAAAGCTTTGGAAGAATCACGTCTGCTGACTTGCTGAAGAATCTGAGGTGAGGACGGACATGGCTGATTCAGGGAGGAACTGCTGTTGTGTGTCAGGGTGCCAAGGCATTGGACGCAAGGTCTTAGATGTTGTGTTGATCAAGTGCTTACCATCTTGAATGAAGGTGTGTATGACATGTGTAGAGTGTGTGAGAGTGATCGATGTCATCTTGAGCTTCCTGCGTTGATGCATAAGATGTCATCCATCATCCTCTCATGCACTGCAGCAGTTGCTGATGGTTTTGATGTTGCTTGACCGCAATACACTCTAACACTCACACACGTCAGCTGCTGGTATCCAATGTACAGACTGAACATGTTGTGGTGGTGCTTGTTTGTTCTGCTCATGCAGGAGTCTTCAGCGTAGCCAGCCAGGCAGCCAGCAGTAACAAGGCAGTTGACCGAATGCAGCTTGATTACATCTGTAAGCAACATCTTGCAAGCAACCATACAGCATCAGTGTTCTTATACCTGTCGCCAATGACGAATTGACAAAGTGTTGTAGTGTCGATCAACAAACTTTCAGCCCAGTGTCAGTATACTGCGTGCCGTTGCTGTTGGCCCCATGCCTCATGCTGGATGATGCTGTCCTGCAGCAGCTCGATTCATCTGTGTTATGTCCCACCTAGCTATACTTGTAGATTGTTTTGCATCTGTGAGCAGTTGGTTCAAGTCCCCCTGGCGTATAGCAACGGTCTCTTTGCAGCACTGTATTGCTGTAGCGCAGTATCCAGGTGCCGACCCGACAGGCATTGATGGTATAGCGGTGCAGGCACGATTGGCATATATTGGTTGAGTTTATGCATCATTTGTAAGACAAAGCAGGTGGAAGCACATCATGGTTGACTCATTGATGTTTTATCTCATGTAGTATCTGAGGCAGGAACACCCTTGGTGGCAGCGACAGCTGAGAAGCTGTGTGTACAGCATGTTTGTAACATGCTTGAAGATTTATCCTGTGACTTGTCCATGAAGCTTGATGATGTAGGGCCTTGCTTTACGAAAAGTAGATCGTAACGCGTGACATCTTGCGTGCACTGTGCGACATAACAGAGTGGGAGACAAGAGAATAATGCTCAGCAGGCTGCATGCCAGCAGCCTTGCAGGTGATTTCTAAGGGTTGCTACTAAAATGCGGATGCAGCAGCCCTGTCCGTGGCAACAGTTTGTAGTGGAGCGACATGCAGCATGTAGATGTATTCGAGCGTCCAAAGTCAGAGGTGAAGTGCTTCGGCCGACAGCAAACAGCAGTATGGTCAAAGGACAGGCTGCAGTCCACGTTCACACGTTGATCTCTGCCTTAAACAGGTACAACCAGCAAGCAGACTGACAAATACATCGTGCCTTGCGAAGCTCTCGTGTGACAAGCATGCGCAAGCGACTATTTGCTTGTTATCTGGGGTGCTGACGGGATGACTATAGTGACCGCAGATGTGGGCCTCATAGGCTGGATAAGCTTACCCATTCACACCTTTTGCACTGATCCGTGTCTGTTGGCAGAAAGGTCCGGCATAGGCTACCTACATTACTCTGCTTCGGTTCCGGTGCTGAACTGCTTGCAAGGTAAACACATGCTTATAGGAAATCGTATCGACAGTCTGTGCTGCGCAGTTACTAGGGGAGATAACATATCTCGAAATCTAGCTTTCGCACCCACCTCGATTGTCCTTGTGCTACGTCTCTGAGCTCCCATTGGCCTTGACCAGATCGGTGCCAGTCTTACCGTTGTAGCACTAATTTGGTATGCAGATGTTGCTGGCCACCAACAAAGTCAGTGCGAGAAGCGCACTTCCTCGCTCGGCAACCCCTTTGCTGCCTAGAGCTGCATGCAAGACCAGGCGCGTACATGTATGCGCACAAACAAGCAACCCCGAGCAGGTAAATTGCGGCAAAACAGTTGCAGCCTGATCTTTGTCGGTATCTTAGTCGTTGCGATCCACAATCTTGTTCGTCTGATCTCTCGCAGGAGGCTGGCAACAAGGAGTTGCTTGCCGCCTTGGCACTCATTGGATCTTTCACCGTGGTTCAGTCAGTGCAGGCAGCCACAGATCCGTACGAGGTGAGCTGCAGGGCAGTGTCAAAATTCAGTAGTGCTGCAGAGTGCAGTACATTTGATATCTGCCCTCAAAAACAAAGATACAATTCACACTCTCAGACCTCCTTTTCACTCGCAATGTGTTGATCAGCAAAGCAAAGCAATTGACTCACTGGATCTAAGGTCACTTGATTCCATGCACACGCACACACAGACAATCCTGTATGCTGGCACTACAGCTTGTGCAGTACAGCATCATTGGGACAACTCCTATTTGTCATAATCAGTCTTCTTCTTCAACTTCTGGACAATGGTTGTAAATAACCAATTGTTACTGCGATTTCATGTGTGACCAGGAGCTCAAGAGCATCACTGCAGCCAGAACAGGCTCATCATCTCTTCTAGAGTCTTTCGGAGCAGTTCAATCATCGAAAGCAGACCGCGGCATTCGTGAAAGACTTGCAGCAGAAGCAGCAAACGAAACAGCACCCAGCACACGCAGCAGCAGCAGCAGCAGCAGCAGCAGTGGTTTCAAGTTCTCAGTTCCTAACCCTAAGCCCGCTGCTCCTTTACCCTCAGTAACTTCCCTTTTTGGCTCAGCTGCACCCAAGCCAGCTGCTGCTGCTGTTGCACCCAAGCCAGCAGCACCTACAGCTGCTGCTGCTGGTGGTGCTGGTGGTAGCGTAGGTGCATTTGCACCACTGCTGCAGGCTGCTGGTGTTCTGGGACTTGTTGGTGTGGGTGCGAATGCTGTTACAAACTTTGCCACAAGTAACAGAGTAAGTTGACATGTTCTTTCTGATGATGATAATAACATATTGCAAGCAGTGTGCACAGGCAACTACATTATACTCAGACGAACAAGCTGGGCACGTTGCACTGGAGGCTGCATATGGCTGCACATAGTACATGGATGTATGTTTTGTTCTACTGCTCAATCGTTGCCATGTATCTAATGACCAGGTTACAGCTTGTAAACTGTTTGAAATCATGCTGAGTGGTGTTGCTGCTGTTCACGTGGTGTGAGTGCAGAAAGGCAGCAAGGCCAAGGCTGCTTCATCAGCCCCAGCAGCAGCAGCAGCTGCACCGCCCAAGCCAGCAGCAGCAGCAGCATCAAGTACAAGCAAGGTGTCAGCCACCAAGAAGATCACAAAGTCAGCTACAGGCAAGGTTACTGCTGGCGCCGCTGCTGCTGCTAGCAGCACTCGCAAGATTGTGAACAAGGTGCCCACTAGTGCTGCTGCTGCTGCTGGTACAGTCAAGGGTACACTGAAAAAGGTGGGCGAGTACAGCAGCAGAAGTGTGCGACGGTCTGCAAACATATGATGCCCAGTTGGAATCTTGATCAGCAATGCACATCATTCTGACTGGCAGAGTGGTGCACCTGTCACAATCAACCGCACTAGCTTATGTCCATGTTTCTTACAAATCTCCACACTGTGCTTATCTGTTGCTATCAGGCTCTAGTGAATGAAGAGAAGCCAGATGAGCCCACAGATTTCGCCGTTGCCGGCATCCTCGGCTTTGCTGCTCTCCTCGGTGCATTCTTCCTTTTTGGTCTCCCACAGCCCAAGACCGTTGAACCACCAGCATCTCCAGAAGCAAACGACCCTCTGGTGCAGTTAGCCAAGGAAAGTGCTAAGACATCTAGCAGCAGCTACACAACACCGCTATTCAAGAGCTTGTCTGACAGCGATGCTGCTGCAGAAAGGAGGGTGGTGGTTGCTGCTAAGCCGGCACCAGAAGTCAAATCGTCACCACCTGCAGCAGCAGCACCAGCAGAAGTTAAGATGCCAGCAGCAGTCAAGGTTGAGGCTCCTACTGAAGCAGCAGCGGCACCAGCAGCAGTAGTGGAGGCCAAGGAGGTCAAGCAAGAGCCTGCTGCTGCTGGTATTACTACAGATGAGCAGCAGCAGGAGGGAGTGAATCCAGTGTTCCTCGGTATCGCCGGACTCGGTGTGGTCGTCGGCGCATTTGCGCTAACCGGCGGCAGCAGCAGCGATAGCAGCAGCAGTGGCAGTGGCACAGAGAGCGCAGCAGGCGGCAATGGCGCTGCAGCCCCGGCAGAAACATCAACAAGTGCTGAGGGCTCGGCCGCAGCTGCTTCCGCAGATGGCAGTCGTGCGGCGGAGACTGTGAGTGCGGCGGCGTCAGCGGCGGCAGCGTCGGCACCCGGACAGGGCGCACCCGGCGACAACGGTGAGCAGTAGGCAGCAAAGCATATGCATACGTTATCTGCTATAAGAGTCAGCTGCTGCAGCAACTGTCAGCGGGGTTGGGGTGGGCGGGGTTTGCGGTCCCGCGCTGTCGGCATATCAGCCGCTGGCGCTGCACGTCGATCCAGTGCATAGCGGCAAGCATCGGTATTGCTGTGTGGGTATGGTGGTGCATTCTATTGGTCTCATTGTGGCGTGTTTGACTTTGCAGAGTGATTGCTGGTCGTGCTGCAGTGCCGCAGTGACAAATACGACGAGAAGCGCATCTACCGGCTCGCCACCCGCCCAGGTCACCGCTACCCGGCATCGTCGACCGTCTAGCGGCGTTTTTGACCTGCTCGGCTATCGGATCTGTGTCATGCTGTACATCTTTCTGTGTTATGCAAAGCACTGTCGTTGTGCTTGTTGGGCTGTTGTGTATCAGGGCAGGACTCGACCATATCACAGGGATCTTTAAAACTGAGACGTTTGCCTAGTAAAACATGTGGACTTGCTGTATTGTTTTTAGCTTACAACAGCAGTATAGGTTTGTGACGAGCAGGCATGGTTTGAATCTATCTTGATTGGCAAGTCAGGGAGTGCGTGTAGCGGCAGCTTGCTTGAGCGTGGCTTTGTGCTTATGCCCTCCACGAACATACGCAGTACAGCATCAGTGGCAGGTCGCAGCTGACAGCAGCTAACAGCTTGCAGCAGTCTGAATAACAGCCTCAACAATGAAGGGCTGAGTTCGCCTTGGAGTGTCTCATAGCTATCGCTTGGATCTGCCTGATAGCTATTTTGCTGGAATGCAGTATCTCTTGCAGTGGTTTTGATTGCGTTTGCACTTGACTCAGCATGCATCTGCTCGAGTTGTTCTGTTCAAACTGGCGACTAGTGCACTGTGCTGCGGTCAATGGCTTCAGCACTGAACCACAGAGTGTTATTGCTGAGGTCACCGTGTCAGTCAATATCACATCATAGCGTTTTGGTTCTGGCGGGCAGTCTGTTTATATTACTTTCTGGTATCAGGTGCTGCTCAGAACTGAAGTCGTATAGGTGTTCTCTGTTGTCTGCAGTTGTTCTACAGCACATGTTCAACAGCTGCATCTCTTGGAGCCTAACAGATACATCCTTGCAGTATCCTGTTGTGTGCCACAGCATGTTCTGTTCAATCACGTTCGGCACAGCAGATTGAACAAGTCAACATTCTGGGCACATTCGGGTGCAGCATACCACTGGGCTCATCACTGTTGTTGCATCTACTGATCAATATGCTGAATGCCTATGTCAATCGATGACAAGTTCAGTTTGTTGGTAGATCACCAGCAAACAGGGTGAGGTTTAGCAGCCTTGCTGCACCACAACTGTGTTACTTTTGTGCGAACTTGCAGGAGACAGCTGGCAGTTGTTGGTATGATTGTGTCGCATTTGAGGTGTAGCATGTTGCTGTGTTTGCTAAGGAGAGACCTGCAGACTATCTGTATGATGCATGCATATGGATGACATGGTGGTCACTTTGGTGGCACCAGGCAGTTAGTTGCGCTGTTTCATGCTTGAAATCGTGTTGGGATGCTGCTGTGGCATTGCCTGTGTCGCGTATTAGTTGGCTTTGCAAGTGATGTTGCTGCATGTACATGTGCTGTTCTGTGCTAGGTGGTATCAAGTTGCACCAATCGCCGTTGTAAGAAAAGTTGTCAGTTTGAGTGCACCGCTTCTATGCTGCCAAATCCAGTCAGTCACCAAGTGAACTGATTCTCGTTGCTGTAGATGTTCCATAAGCTCCTAGTTAAGTCGCTTTCTAGAGGCAAAGCAGGGTGGGGGGTGGGGGCGCAGCAGGGAGTGTCAGCATGCAAGACAGCAATATGTTGATCAGCTCATCTGCAATGTTTCATGATGCCATGCAGTCCATGACAGTTGTCTCCGCTGAGTTCTTGTTAGCTTTGTAGTGTAGGGCTTTGACAGCTGTACCAGCATGCTGCCCCTGTTCCTGTACCGTTTGATCTGTTTGCAGTCAGCAACATGTAGACAACTACGCAAGATATGATCCTGGCTCCTTGTTCAAGAAGCCTGGTTTGTGCTGCTTGAAGTATGAGCCAGATATATCCTGCTGCAGATGCAACATAGCTCGCAAGCCATTGCTTGTCCTCATCACATTGATCATTCAACCATCTGAAGCAAGCAAGCAAGCAAGCAACAACCCCTAGATCTGCTCCTGTTGTCTGTCTGTGCTGCAGCTGCATATGAACAGGCAGTCAACGCGTTATATATGGATCCAGACACAGCTGATGATCTCTACTCCATCATTCAGCCGTCACTCAGAAACCCTCCTGCATTGGCTTGGGCGCTGATCAGCAATCAAACGAATGCAGAAACATTGGATGGGTGGGCATTCCAGAAGTTGTCTAAAGCAAGGTAAGCAAGTCTGCAAATATATTTTATGGTGTGATAGTGTGCATATGCTGGCGCATCTTTGCATGTTGAGCGTATGTCTATACCTCTACTGCTGTGCCTGCAACTTGCAGCTTACTGCAGCAGGAGCATGAGAGTGCACCGAATGCACACATGTTGTTATTTACTGTTTATTTCTTTGCAGGTATGAGCGTGTGCGGGGTCTGCTGGTAAAAATGGGTTTACAGTTACCAGAGACACCTAAACCGCAGCCAGTCATGAACATGACAGCAGCAGCAGCAGCAGCAGGAGGAGCAGCAGAGTTAGATCCAGGTGCGCAAGCAGTCCACTGTATACTCTTTTTGATACTCAATGATGATTTGGTCCGGCAGGCATGCTGTTGAGCAAGTGTCTCAAACCAGAGAGAGGACAAACCACAAGCGCAATGTTTTGAGTTACTTAGACTGAAGAAAGCAGAAGGGTAAGCTATGTTCTACCGTAGGTCAAGAAGCAGTACTTGTATTGTCTGCTGCCTGCTTGCAGAGAAGCTTCGGGGTGTTTTTGAAGCTCTACTCGCCAACCCAGCTAGCCGCAATTTGATGAAGAGTCTTCTATCCGGTGCTGGGATGCCTTTCAATGAAGATGCATTTGAGGAGCAGATCAAGGATGCAGCGTACTTCAATCTGGCGATTGCTCCGATACTGAGGAAGATGCCTCCTCAGAAGTTAGCAGTATTGGCAGACCTACAGGTTCGTCATGAGGGTGATCACACTCTGCACGGATCATGATAGGAACCTTATCTGTGTTGGCCATTCATGAAGCAATGAGATTATGTCTTGCTAAGCAGCCACTGCACAGCAAGCTGCAATGTCGTTGCCTCTTGGAGTTATCCCTGACTGATGCAAGGGTTTTACGTTGCAACATTTGGAATGCTTACAGAGTCGTCGCTCGCTATTCTGGGTGGACATAGTTTGGTTTCAAGTGCACTGCTAGACCTCAGGACATTGTACAAACGAACGTTGATGTGCATACTGCTTTGCTTGCAGGATCCTGCCAAGCTTCAGGAGTTGGTGCGCAGCGTGTCGAATCTTGCAGCAGACAGCACCCAGCTGAAAGCAGTAACTGCTGAACTGAGTGGCGATGTGAGGAGTACAGTAGAGAAGATCAGGGAGACAGAGAGCTCAAACACAACAACGGCTGCCAGCAGATGATGCAGTATAGTGCTCTTCTTTTGCTTGCGTATATGTGTCTCGCTACGTACATCTCTGCTTCGAAGGTGGCATGTGGATGTATAGGCTGCATTGGGCCGGGCATTCAACAAGACACAGCAGCGGCTGTCATTGCTTGCATTTGCTGCATCCGAAGGGTATGTGTCATGCATGCGTCTGCAGCACATGCTACTATGTGGTGATCACTACGCCTGTAACCGTTCTAAGCATGCACCGGGTTGCCGTTCCGAGAAATGCAGGCTGCTGCAAGCAGGTGTGCTCGCCAACCTTGTTGCAGGGAGTGCCCTGTGACCGCACTGCAGCTGTAGTATAGGCTATTAGTACTCGGTACACAATCGGTATGTGTTCTTTGCACCAGTCAAGAATGGCCACACGCTCAGCAAATCTGTACGGACAACAATATGCACTGAACAGTCTCACTGCGGAAGCACTGGTAGTTGCGTACAGTAACAAGTACATCTTTTATGTTCTGCACTGGCGTGTGTAGCCCAGGGTCTTTCGCGGCACATAGTGCAGTACTGATGCTCATAATCCCGTCGGCAGTTACGTCCGCAAATGAGCACGTGTCGTTTCACGCAGTATCAAGTAATGATGCAGTGCGCTCTTGTCGTGCTTTGGCGTTTTCAGTGTCAGCAAGATGCCAGGTATCACCCGCAAGACGTAACAAGGGGTCACCCGGACCTGCAAGCAGTCCCCACCGTGACTCCAACAAGCACCAAAGATTTCAGTGGCTTTCATTTGCTTGAGAAGTTTGTTGAACCACCCTCTGCATCCTCTGCGAGCATGTACCCATAGCTTGCGGTGGAAACCTTCAGCCCGTTGTACTGTTGTTCATGCACATCTTCTGTTGTGAATCGTTCCTAAAGTTACAGTTTCAGCAAACGCCTGCTCTACAGACTCTGCTCCTGTTCCTCAGCAGATCCAAACTTGCCGTGTGCCGCTGACAAGGTCACTTCATCTTGTAGGTGTTGAGAATCACAGGTCACATCATACAAAAGTACTTTACGCTTCGACTCGGATTGATTCAAACTGGAACACGGCACTACAGGCGCTGACACTACAGTAGCTCAGGTCTGACTTGCTGCTGTTACGCTCTCGAGTCAACTAGCATCGCGACAGTGACATCCTCGCCTGCTTGTAAGTGCTAATTCCCCATCAGCAGTCGTTGTCCGGCTCGCCAATTTCGAACTGGAGCTCCTAGCACATCGCACGTGGTGCCGAACGAGTCATCGGCCGTGCGCCAAAGCCATCATCACTGTGCTCTGGAAGGACAACAGCCTGATAGTACACGATGATCCTGCGGCCTGCAGCAGCGATGCTGCTGTTACTGGCTTGTTTATCAAGTAGTTTACGCCCAGCACACGGCCATGGCATGGTAAGGAGGACAGCAGCGCAGATCATGGTCTTCCAGATATCCTCACAACTTATTTCGTCTATATATGTCTATTGCAACCTTTTCATGTAGTCATCAGACCAGCAGCGGCTCATCAGGGGTGTACATCTATTGTATAAGCTGCAATGCACGTGGACAGTGCAGTGTCCATGACCGCGTCATGCCTACAGCATCGCAGGATCCACAGCCTTCTGCCAGTTCTCCTTACACGCGCATCTTTGATTACTGCAGTTGATCAAGCCTATGTCTAGAAATTACCAATCGTTTCTGTATGATCCCATGGATGTCAAGACATGGAACCCCACAGAGGGTAACGGTGGAGGTATGTCATCTTATACACAAGTAGATGTGCAGGAGATGTCACCAAGCTGTTGCTATAACAGTAGATTAAAGGTGCAGCAGCAGATGTGATCGTATGGCGGCAGTTGCAGCCGACCCTCATTGCAGACTGCAGCTTCTGCCCCCAACATTGCACCAGCAAGATTGGTCAATTGCCACCCGCATGCCACATTGTGTCTCCTGCCAATACGTTAGGACTGATATCATCAACAAACAGTGTGGCATGTCACTGTCACATGTTACTAACAGAATTCACCTGATATCCTGTCAGGTCCCCGAGTTGTGAGTGACGGCGGGAGGCTGGCATGGCCCAAGGGCAAGTTTGATATCTGTGGTGACCCTCACAATAGGCAGCGGAAGTATTTCAACTACTTTAGGTCTATAGCAGGTGTGTGTTTGATGAGAGTATGATATTTGCGACACACAGTTTGACCAGTAAACTTGATCAAGCAGTTTAGCCTCATGATCAATGCATTCATATACTGCGTGTACGGTTGCCGATGCTGCAGTATCTGTAATAGGGAAGGTGAACACACAACAGGAGTTGAGCAGGAAACTGTCTAGCTTCAGTGGTAGGGTCCTGGTGACAAAGCGCACTGTAACATGTCACCCTGTACTGCATCTGCAGAGACCTATGTAGAAGGTCAAGCAATACAAGTACATCAGCTGATATCAGCAAACCATGAAGGGCGCATGATCTTGAGAGTATGTCCTGCTGATGTTACAGCAGAGAACTACGAAGAAGTGTGCGTGAAGCTTCCAAGGTGAGAGGATGCAGTAGGAAGATTATCACAGCTGGTATCAAGAGGGGCTCTACGTCATGTATCAGTAGACAAACTGCCTTGCAAAGATCAGGCTTCCGCAGCACATTGTGTTACATGCTTGTTGCATGTTTCTGCAGCCACAACAATGTTCACGTCATGCTGCAACTGTGTGTTGCAGGTTGGGGTGTAAAGGTGATCACTGCACACACTGGACCCTGCCGCCAGGTCAGGGTTTAGACGGTAAAAAACGTCCCCTGCTGCCTGCTTACGAGAGCCGAACCTTCAACTGGTATATCTTTGACAGTAAGGACGACTTCAACCTGCTGCCGGTGTATGTGGTGCATTACAAGTTGCCGGACAAATTCACGTGCGAACGGTGCATCTTACACTGGTGAGTTCTGGGTGCCTGCGGTTGTATTGTCTACTACCTGAGAACCTTGGAAACAGCTGTTGTGGTGCATGTATAGTGCGTTAGGAGGTCTTGATGTGTCGATGACCCCAATACGCCGGCAGGCCGGTGGGTCGCGCAACCGGTCGCCGCTGGGTCGCTGTCACAGTGCTGGTGAATGCAGTCACATGCCCTGCGTCTAAGCGGACAGCCTCATGAACGGAATATCCTCCTCGTTCCTTGCAGGTACTGGTTGACGGGCAACACCTGCAACCCCAGTTGCGACAAGTCCGACCCGCTGTATCCGAACTGCGACCGACGGAATATGGGCTACTGCGGCGACCCGGCCCATGTATCGCAGCCCAACAAATATCCGGAGGAGTTTTGGTCATGCAGCGATATTAAGATCGTGCCGAAGGGGTCGCAGCCGCCGGTGCGGGAGCCGAGCATACAGAAGGGGAAACACTACAACCCACTGGCCAAGAAGAACCGTTGACAAGCGGGAGACACACATTGCATATGCTGAGAAGAAGTTGTGTTGTGTTATTCTTGTGATTGCTTGAAGCAGCACTGCAAGGAGCCTCCTTGCAAGTTATAAACATGCATGAAGGAGAGAGTTTGTTGTGCTGTGACGAACTCATCAAATCATCATGTGACTGGCCGGTGAGTGAGTGATATGCCTGCTTTATAGGATTTGTTGAAGAATGTGTTGATGCTGGTAGCGTGGTGGTACTATATGTATGGTTATGCTTCCTGCATGGTAGCTTGTGGATGGTTAGTGCATGACCATGAGGCTGTGTGCCTACTTGACAACATCGGGCCTATCACTCTGTCCATACTGATAGGACTAGAAGGCAAAGCAGGCCAGAGAATTGCTATCTTTAGACTCTGGCCTGCTGTGTGTCAAGAGCACTGCAACCATAGTCTGTCTGGTACTTGATCCAGAGAGTTGACCATGTGCCATGTATCGGGCACTGCAATGTTACCCACAGGTGGGATCTCAGAGTCCAACACGTGTTTGGTCACCAAAAATGGTCAGCACAAATTACATACATGGTTGAGGTAGTAGGTTGACTCTACATTCTGACATGGATGGACACATGTATATGTTGTCTGCTGATCAGGTCATATGCCCAGTGGGTATTGCCAGGTAGATAGACTATAGATGCCACACATATGTGGTATGTGTATGTGAAAGGCAGGCTTTGCACCTGGCCTGCAGCCATCAGGCGCTTGTGTG
>JARWLF010000653.1:0-21057 GCA_029853055.1 Scenedesmus sp. KT-U
GGCAGCCACAGGCACAGACATGCGAGGCGCAGAAGTCAAAGGGGAGCAACAGGCAGCAACAGCAATGGAAGAAGTTGAGGCAGGAGCGGAGGGGAGGACAGACACTGCACACGAATGCCCAACAGTAAAATGACATAGTGATAGTCGATTGTCCCTGGCTCCTTGCAGATAATGGGAGTGGTTACATGCAGCACAGCTGCTTGATTGTTGGCTTTTTGAATGTTGCTGTCTGGCGTTGTACTGTGGTGTGGTGCTCTCACTTTATGATGCCCAGATGACAGCCGTAGGAGTTCTTGCATTGCCAGGTATCTGTAAGCAGTCATGTTGGTGCTGGATCTATGTAATGAGACGTGTTTTGTAGTATTGGGTGCACATATTTGGACAGTGCTGCTGTGACAGTCACGGCACATTCTCGATACTGTAATCGTTGTGAATTCATATCATTTTGGCAAACAAGTCCCAACCAGTCTCAATGCCTTCACAACTGATTCTCAGACAAATCTCAATTGCTATGAGATTGTGACCACGGCTTCACAAACAGGTCCCATACTTATGTCAAACATATCTCAACTCCATCACAAAACCATCTCAACCTGTTCACAAGACCGACCTTATGAGATCACTTTGAGTTGAACATGTGAAGCCCTGCATGGGTGACAGTGCATGCCACATCATCATGAAGGGGTGTTGAACCCCCGGCCCAAGCAGGCTGCATCAGCCAGACAGAGCTGTCCTTGGGGTTGTAGGACGACCAGCCACACATTGTGACACTGGCAATCCCAAGTCCAAAGTTCCTGCCAAGTCACAGAGCTGTGTCACATAATGCTGGCAGCAGTACAACAGTGTCGATCAAACAGCAGACCAGCCGATGTGGGCTTGTAAGATAAGGAGACACTATGCACATGGCTTTGAACCAGACTTCCGCAACTGGGCTAGTCAGACTCTGACGAGTATAACCTCAGACTGAAACCACAGCCCCCTGTAAACAGTAACATTCACAACATATACTACTGGCAGGGCACCTTGCAATGATGACAAGAGCATATTCCTCCTATCACTGCTTGCGCTGCTGCTGCTGCTGCCTGGACTTCCTGGACTGCTTCAGCTGCTTGGGTTGCTGTGATTTGATTGGCTGTTTCAGCTGCCGGACATATGCCAGCTGCTTCTGCTGCATTCGGTGTTCTCGCTGCTGTTCCTTCTGCGCAGTAACATAGACCAGGAGACAGTTGTGTTTCAGGTTGAGGATGAATGTGACATGGTCTTTGAGTGCCCTTTTTATGCGGATTTACGCCAGCGCTATCAGTCTTTGTTTGCAAACTTTGGTGGTTGGAGGGATTGTGATGCGGCTGCTCAGCCTGACAGTGATGATATGCGCACTTTCATGCAGCAGCCAAGTGCTTTGGTGGCTGCCTTCGTGCATGCTTGTTGGTTGAGACGTTGTGGTCGAGATGTCCAGGTTTCTGATCTAGTTGATGCACACCGTGGCACACACACACACAACCTATGCCCCCAGATTGGGGCACCCCGACGGAGCCAACAAGTCGCTCATGGGGGTATCAGAAACTGATTCTAAACATTCAAACCATTCATCACTAAAAACGGACACGAAATCATCCGATGCATCAACCGGATCAAAAACCTGGGCATCTCGATCAGAACGTCTCAACCAACAAGCATGCACGAAGGCAGCTACCAAAGCACTTGGCTGCTGCATGAAAGTGCGCATATCATCACCGTCAGGCTGAGCAGCCATATCACAATCTCTCCAACCACCATAGTCTGCAAACAAAGACTGACAGCGCTGGCGTAAATCTGCATAAATTGGGCATTCAAAGACCATGCATCGGATGATTTCTTGTCCGTTGTTAGTGATGGATGGTTTGATTGTTTAGAATCAGTTTCTGATACCCCCATGAGCGACTTGTTGGCTCCGTCGGGGTGCCCCAATGTGTGTGTTGTGTGTGTGTGAAATTGAGTTTCTCAGTCACCTATGCTCAGCTGCAGTGTGTTGATGCAAGACTGATCATGCAGGTTCTGGCAGACGATTCAGTTAATTCCTCAACAAGACTTGCTGCAGGAGAGTCACAATGTGTAAATCGCCATAACAGACGCTCAGCCATTAGCCATGACATGCCAAGGTTCGACAGTGTGTAATCATGTGGCAGTAGGGCTCACCTTCAAGACACGCTGTGAGGTTGGTCCTTTGAAGGAGAGTATGTAATGCTTCATACGACGCTTGGTGCACAACTCATCAACAACATCTTGAGGGGTGTCCTTGCCATACAACTGACAGGCAGCTGGGTGTCTGGGTGTTTGTGCTTCAGACCAAGCAAGCGCCTGCCATCTGCTCCAGTGCTTATTGTAGAGCCGAAGATCAGACGAGTACCACTCCACCACTAAAATGTAGGATACCTTCTGCCTTCCAAGCATGAAGTCATGCTCTGTAGCACACCGCATTTGGAGTATACATATGTGGGAGACAGCCTTAGTCACTACAACTGCAACTTTACACAAACACCATGACAGCCTTGTGGTGCAAGCATACTGCCCGCAGGCAGTGTCGCATTTAATGATAGGGTCATGGTGCTACCATCGCACTGGCCTACATCGTCTCAGCTAGCACTGGCTGCATTGTGCACAAGGTGTTGTGGTATGCTGCTGGCTGGTCTACATGCTGAATTCCTACCTGGGTAAATATCTCTGGATGAAGAATAGAAAAACATATCTGCATGTGTACACCAGATTGTTGTGCTCAGAAGGTCATGGCGCCGATTTGTTGACCAGTCAGGCAGGTGTTCAAAGCAGAGGCAGACTTCTAGTGTTTAAAGAGCGGCGACTCCAAGAGACAACTGGAGTGTGTGTAAGAACCCAAGATACATTCACAATTGAATACGGCAAGTCACGCGTACTGGCACGGACCAGGAATGAATACACTGCACAGTACTGGCACCGTCCGCAATTGTAGCCAGCGATGCATAAAATTTGACACTCACCTGCTTGTCGAGATATGTGTCCACACACAACTTAGCAGTGGAGACGAGCAAGCCGGAACACTGAAGGCAGCCCTGACCGCGACGCGCGACACCGGTAAGCCTCCACTCCACGTTTTCAACACGAAGCAATGAATTGTAGCAGGAACAATTCGACACTGTTTACATGCATGCATAACTAACTTTGGCGGATATGTATGGCGCTGCAGTCTGCTCAGGTGCCCCGTAAGTCACATGTGTGAGGATCTTCCGGGAGGTAGCTGCCAGTACGGCCGTACTGCCTTCGAACATTCCAAGGCATTCCGGCATACAGTCGTCAGACGTCAAACACGTCCAAAGCCAACCGGCAAATAATCACCTTACAGGGGTGTCGGCATGTACTACAACTGTAGTACCATTGTCCAAAAATCTTCGATACCATGCTGCTGTCATGAAAATTTGGTCAGCTGTCCATGCTTATGCCGTTGTTGTTTCTACCTTGGCAGCAGACGATTAGTCAACATTCGTCAGGCACAAAATAACAACGTCAGTGTTGTTACAGGGTGATAGAACATACCCACCACAACACAAACAGGTGACGAGCAACCGGTGGTACCGGCAGCAGGCTGCCACTGCCAGCATGGCCACAACTGAGACCGCAGCTCTGCATGAGCATGTGCGCATACAGCCAGCCACACTCCCTGCTACACCAGCACTGCACTGCCTCAGTAGCAGACCTCACAATTGCAACTGACTGCCACATCATCAGCACCCCTGCAAGCAGCTTGCTGCTCAGTGCTACTACTGCTGCTGGTCTTCTCAGCAGCATCCTCAACTGCACCACTGGCCCTCACAAACTCTAACAGCTTGCTATACGCCAACTTCTCTCTCGACTCCGGCTTACAAACGTCAATATGATCTTTATCAGCCAAAACACAAACCTCACCAAAACCCGGATACGCACTCTCATACGGCACAATCACAATCTTCGGCAAAAACCCTAATCCAGCCAGATTGGTCGCTAAACCCTCAGTGAAACTCAAAACCTGAACCCTACCAGACTCATGTAACAAAGCTAATCGTGCATTCAATGCTGATAGATGGGGTCCAGGGCTCAGATGATGAATAGACGGTGCTGGCGATGCACCAGGCAGGTGACGGAGCTTCCAGCCGAGTGCTGCCATGCCGCTGCCAAAGTGCGGTGTGCTGTAGAAAGCTACAGCTCTTGTTGCTGCTGCTACACGGCCTTTACGGCTGGTTGGGGGCTCTTCAAGGGATTGAGACAACATCTCCTACGATGCAGCATACGTGCATCATACAGGCTTAATTAATACAGATCTTGAAGCCTCTCCGTTGGCTACACACTGTCTCTAACAATACATTGTCAGGATAGAAGCTCATGTGTTGGTTGCAAAGACAAGCATGCAGACAAGATGTCTCATCATGCAAGCAGTAGCAAGATGCAGTGCTACTACATCTCACTGCTTACCTTGACAATGAGTCCGCCCATGCTGTGCGCCACAAATACCACAGGTCTCTGACCAACACCTGCTGCTACAAGCTTCTCAAGCAGCAGACGACCAGAGTCAGGCAGACTCAGACTCTCACCCTCCCAACCAGTTACAGGAGCCTGCAGCAGCAGCAGCAATGCACAGTGCATGAAGCAACTGAACAGCTGTTTAGAAGCACATGTGGTGTAATGCATTGGTGATGCATTGCTGCTACCAAGCAGCATGGAGAACAACCTCTTGCTCTGTGGATCTTATGGCAGAATGCACGCACCAAAGCAGCAGCAACAGCAGCACCCAATGTCAATGCACTGTCAATGCACATACCTTATACTCCAAACTAAGTATCCTTGCATTCGGCAGATCAGCGGCCAGCCAAGCAGCAGGCCAACAGTCACCCTTGGTCATGTGGTTCCTGTGAGCAGCAGCAGCAGCAGTGGGTGACAGGGGCACACCACTGCTGCTGCTGCCATCCTCATCACTGGCAACAGCAGGGTCAGCAATGCGACCTACAGTTCTGCTGCTGCTGCTGCTGCTGCTTGGAGCATGTTTGTACAGTCCTCCTCTCCGCCATGTGACAAATGGACCACCTCTGATGCCGTGGATGAAGATGATGTCAACATCTGGTGGTTGAGGAGCCTGCGTTGCTGCCGCTATCATATTTATGCTGCTGCCATTCCCTCCCGCCAGTTCCTGCTGCTGCTGTTGTTCAGAGGTCGGTTTTGCTGTGGCAACACTGCTGCTGCCATCAATCATCTGTGAAAGCAGAGCCTGCAAAGCAGCATAGGTAGAAAGAGGAGCTGAAGGGTCACTGCTACTGCTGCTAAGCCCTTTCTGCTGCTGCTGCTGCTGCTCATGTATCTGTTCCTCTTTCACTGCTGCCAAAAGCACAAGCTTCCGAGCAAGCCAGACAACAGCAGGCTGCAGCAACCCCAAGTCACAGGCATTCTCACTGCTACTGCTGCTACCACCGGATGCATTCTCATTACTGCTGCCATGCTGCAAATGCCCCAGTTGACTAACATCAGCGCCAAGCGCATTTGCTGCTGCTGTTGCTGCTGCCGCTGCTGCACTAGCCACATCAGCAGCATCAGGCACCCGAGGCACAGGTAACCCTTCAATTTCTGATTGCGCAAGATCCGACGCTGCTGCTGCTGCCGCGGTGGCAGCAGCGTTGGCAGCAGCAGCACCGAGGCTCTCTAGCAGTGTGGCTCGTGGCGGCTGTAGTAGACCCCATTGATGGCTGCTGTCGGGGTTTAGAAGATGTATGCCATCAGGGTAGTAGACTGGAGGCCGCCAGACGCCTTGATCGCTGCTGCTGCTGCTGCTGGCGGCAGTGCTGCCAAACGGCCAGAGCTCCTCAATGAGTGCTGCTATGTCTTCCTCAGCAGCTTGAAGCTCCTGTGCCAGCCGCTGCTGCCAACTAGTGCTGCTGCTGCTGCTGTGATGTGTGACAGACTGCTGCTGCTGCTGCTGGTGGAGCTGATGTGCAACAGCAGACTCCAAGTGTAGCAGTCCGATCGTTGCATACGATGCCAGCAAGCAATCATCGCTAGCAGCAGCAGCAAGCAACCAAGGCAGCCATTGACCACTGCTGCTACCATTGCTGCTGCTACCGGTCCTCTGCACAGGTCGTTTACCAGGGTTTGTAGCGGCAGAAGATCTAGGGCTCAGATTACTTGAACCCTTGTTGTCCTTTTGCCGATTGAACCCTGGCTTGCTCTCCATGTCCTGCAAAACCCCAACTGCCCCATTACTAAACCCTAATGCCGACTCAGCCAACTGCAATGCAGCCACCGGTTGCAAAGCAAGCATACTCAGTATCCTTGCAACTTGCCGCTGTAGGCACAGAAATCCTAAACCATCGCCATCTGACAAGCTCGGTGCCTCCTCAGCTGCTGCTGTAAGGGCTGTGGCTGTGTCCAGGGCTTTGTTAGGGTTTCGACTGGATTGACTGCTGCTAGGGTTTAGTGAGTATGACACGTCTGAGGTTACGTAATCCCAGCTGGCTGTACCCTGAGCAAACTCCATGTGTATGGTGGAGGGGATGTAATGAGGGGTGTAGGACTTGGCTGCTGCTGCTGCTGCTGCTGGGGTTGTTGACGATTGATCTTCCTGCGCTGCTGCTGCTGCTGCCGGTTCGTTTTCTGCTGCTGTGAGAACATATTGAGAACTGCTGTTGTTGTTCTGATCTGCTACCATCTTAGTGTCATCTCCTTCATCCACAGCTCCAGCAGGAGCAGCAGCAGCAGCAGACTTGCTTCTACCTACATCACTGCTGCTGCTGCTAGTAGTAGTACTCCATGCTGCTGCTGTGAATTTGGATATTATCCCATCAGCTACCCAACTGCCAATGGACCCAGCAGTAGCAGCAGCAGTGTCCTTAGGACTGCCAATAACATCATCACCATCACCAACATCATCAACCTCAATGCCAAACTCACAATGTAGCTTCTGCATGCGCTTTCCACTGCTTTGGTCCCTATAGTTACCGCTGCTGCTGCTGTTATGATCTGCATCATCGATAACTACATCCCTCTTTGCACTGCTGCTGCTGTTGTTGCTGCTGCTGCTATATTGACTACTGCTGCCAGCATGTTGCTGTGTAGCAGCATCATCCCGGAAAGAATGCAAGTTCTGGTTACGGTCAAAGTCAGTTCTGTTGTCATTGTCAAATGCATGCTGCTGTTGTACAGTAGAATGCAAAATCTGTGCATTTGGTGCTATTGCAGCACCTGGAATAACACCGATATATGGTTGCTTTTGAACAAAATTGGTACTGCTGTACTGCATTGGCTGTACATTGGCACTGTCGCCGCTGCCGCTGCTGTTGCTGGCACCCCACCAACTCCACCACCACCTGCTGCTGCTGCTGCCAACTTCAGTGCTATCACTAGCTGACTGCTGCTGCTTATCATCCTTACCCTTACTGCTGCCACCGCTGCCACTGCTGCTGTACTTGCTGACAAATGCATCCGGTTGCAGCGCAGCATCTTCATGCAGCACAAGTCTCTCCATAAGTGGCAGAATACCAGCAGCCAGTAGCCAGGACTGCTTGGTGGGATCCTCAGCGACGACTGAAGCAAGAATCTGCATAACATGAACAACAGCAATGAGAGGGAAAGAAACAGTGATAGAAGAATTGAGTCAAGCTACCACACTTGATGAACTGTTATCCTGAAGGCCAATATGCCAATGGCAGCAAGGCCAGATCTGCATGAACGCAAACAGAACATGCAGGTTTACACTTTGCAGCGCTGTTCACTGTATTGGTGATGTGTTGCAGCTTTGACAGAAGCAGCAGAAAGAACACCAATGCAGATTCAGCATTGTGCTCATAACATCACCAATATCAATACCTTTATCAACGAATGTGCTGATGAGGGTGAAGACAGTAACAACATTGAAATCAAAATGCAAGGCCAGCCTCGGTGGTTCCAAATGTCTGTGGTTGTTGCAACTGACACTCGAAGCCATACAGCTCAACAAGGCATAGAGCTGGTGGTACTGTTATAAGTCTTTCATGGCAGTCTTCATTCAAGACAACATCATGCACCCGTCTGCACAACAGCCCATAGCCAATGGTTGCCAATGTCATGCCAACAGATAGACTTGTACAGATCTGGCTTGTGCTAATCTTCAAACCAGACTTGTACAAGCCCTCAGCTGGGATGACAATGGCAGGCAATGGCTGAGTGATACAACACAAAGAGAGCGGGCAGAATGCACCTACCAAATGTCATTGCTAGCTGCAAAAGTATCAGATGTAGTTTGCAGTTGACACACGATCGCAATAAAAGACACTTTACGACCACCGGCGCTACCTACCTCCATGACATGTATCGTCTGCTGCTGTGCCACAGCATAATCCACAACTCTCGCAGCAGCAGGATACGCCTCTTCAACAGCAGGCACAAACATACCCGGTACCAAGTCACTTGGTAGGGCCAATGCAGCAGTACCCTTCCAGCTTGACAGCATTGCATTACTCGCAGCTTTCAGATCATCTGCTGCTGCTTTTGCACTTGCGGGTGTCACTGGTGCTGCATCGCGCCACGCTGCTTCCTTTGCTGCTTCTAACTGTGCCCAGAGGTCACTGGGTGATGTGGAAGATGAATCATCAGGGTTAGTGCTGCTGCTGCTGCTGCTAGTGGTGTCTGTTGGGCTCCCGTACCACCATCTGCCGCCTAGCCACCACCACCAGCTGCTGCTGTTACTACTACCAGCAGCATCAGACTGGGTGTCAGCCACAGCAGCAACAGCAGCAGGTGATTCCAGGCTGCTGGAATGTTCACTACTGCTGCTGCTGCTGCTGCTAGAAGCTTCCCGTATTGCTGCTGCTGCATCCTTGATTAAGGGGTTAGCAACCATCCCAGTTGTAGCACTATCAGCCAACGCAACAGCCCCAGCAGCCTTCAATGCTGCTGCTGGCACATCACCCCTCCTGCTGCTGCCACCACTGCTGCTGCCGTTTGCTGGTGCCAGTGTTGTTATGCTGGTGTAAGCTGCTACTCTACTAGACAACTGCAGCAGTATCCTGGCTAGCCACTGCTGAGCCACTGACAGACCTACAGGCCCTGGCTGCTGAGACAATGCTGCAGTACATGACACAATAGCGGACGACAGACAGCACAAGAAATCTCAGCAAAAAAACCATCTTCCTTGATGCACCTGCCCAGGTTGCGCTCATGCAGTGATGACACTCGCTACTACAGGGTACTGTCAACTTCTGTTTGACTGGAGCACTGGTCTGAAAACATATACATGATGATCAGGGTTATCAGCACCACTGATCTTACCTCTGAGTGCAGCCACACAAGATCTCGCCAATGCCTCATCACCAACATCTCCTTGGCCACCTGATGCTGCTGACCCAGTAACATCACCACCATCCCTACTGCTGCTGCTGCTGCCAAACAAGCCACTCAGCAACCAACCACTGCTGCTGCTGCCGCCGCCACTGCTACTTTCTCTCTTCTGCAACACAGTAGCTGTACTGCTGATCAGCCAGGAAAGTAACATATCTGTCCACCTTCCAGATGCCTCTTCAACTTCAAGATTACCTGCTGTGACGAGTGCTGCTAGTGCTGCTGCTGCTCTGGCTCGTATTGCAGGGTCTTGAGACAGAGCTAGACAGTCGAGAGTCGGCATAACATGGAGGTCGGCTAAGGCCGCCTGCACAACACAACAGTCAGGATGACATGAGACAGCACAGTGCCATGGTACCAACATGAAGTTTGTCTGTGTCTCCATTGTTGCGGTAGTAAACATAATCATGGTGAAGGGGGCAAAGCCAGTCATACATGACTGCTGGTTATGAAGAACGAAAGGGTAACTTTGCCCACCTTGACTTGAGGCCCTCCTGCTGCTACTACTGCACCTAATGTTGTCATTGCCACATCAGCAACAGCAAGATCAGCAGCACTCCCGGGCAAACCCAACACACCACCACTGCTGCTGCTGCCATCAACACTGCTGCCAAGACCACCATACGGATACTTGCCACCACTCGCAGCTGCTGCCGCTGCTGCTGATGCTGCTGCGTCTGCTGCCATGAAGAGCAGCGGCTGCATCCAACTTGCAAGCTGCTCGTCTGGTACTGCTGATGGCTCAGCTAGCAACGCACGTTGACACCTGAACAACAGCAGCTAGTGATCGCTGTAACAACACAGACATATGTTCATGCACATGACCAGATGCTCCTGCACATGCAGTCACTAGGCGAGGCAAATCAGCCATCTGCATGATGTCATGCAGGATACCTTCGATGATGGCCAGCAGAAAGCAGCCTCTGCTCCTGGCTAACATCATCATGCAAGGCACAAGCAGCATGCAGAGAGGTGGCAATGCCTTCCAACTGACCTGCAGACTGCCTTCTGCAGTTGTCTGCCCTCCTCTCCCTGTGTGACTGCTTCCATGGCCAGCTGACCCAGAGCTGCAGCCAGACCTAACTGTGACAACTGGCGACACTGAGGAGGACCACCAGCTGAGGACCAGGCGGTTAGAAACTTGAGAGCAAGACTTTGGACCTGCAGCAGTGTAACAGAATGACCTAGGAGACATGGGGGATCATAACAGGTCTGGAAATGATCGCCTGCAAAGTGATGGACTGATGAACTACAGATTGCCTAGCTAAGTTTGAACGCAGGGAGTAGCACACGAGTGATGTATCAGATAATGAGCCTTGCGTAGCAGTATTGAACTTGAGTAGCAACAAATAAGTGTCCTGCAGGGACTTGAAGCCCTACCTGTTGTCCATGTCCACCGCTCAGCATGCCTATCAACTCCTTGCCATCTTCCTGACTTAGTCCCTCACTCAGATCAGCACCTCTGTTCGTTGCCAACGCAGTCAACCGCTCAACAAGCGCATCAGACGCTTTGCCGGCTGCTATATGCTCCAGCAGCCTGGATATAGCACCCGGACGAGCCAGCAACCTCGTAGAAGTGTGGTAGCCTTGCAGGAAGTTGCAGAGGGCCTGTTCAGCATGCACTTGCTCTGGAGATGGATCGTCTGTGGCTGTGTCAATCAGAAAGTCTAACAGTTTGTTACTTCCGAAAGCTAACAGTGCTTCGCGGGCGTCTGGGTCAACTGCCCATTGTGCTAGCCATCTTGCTGATGTGGCGCGGGCGCGGTTCAGTGCTGCTGTTGTAATTGAGGGTTGAGGCGAGTCTGTTGGGGTGCTGTGGGAAGGCCAGATGAGCGATGCGGCTTTCTGGAGCTGCTGCTGTAAGCGGTCAAGGGCTGAGATTGGTTGCTGTAGCTGGTCATGACTGCTGGCGCCCTGCAGGACAAGTTGCACAGGCTTGAGCAGTGCTGATGCTAGCATGTGTGACAGCAAGCAAAGTGATGATGTTGCTCATGTAACACATATCATGTACGCGAACCATGTAGAGTCTCCATGATGAAGAAACCACCAAAGCTGGCAGACCAGGTGAACAGCAGTTGTAGGTACCACCCTTGATGGAACCAAGTCCAGGGTGAACATGCCGAAGGGAATGCACAGCTGCACTTGGTGCTGTTGTAAATTGTCTCGAAAAATGTTTTTCCACCAGGATACGACGGCCAGAGCGTCTCACAGGCACATAAGCCATCACAGCATATTCTTGGTGTAATCCAGATTCCCTGTACCTGCTCATGCTGGTCAATTGGACCACTTGCGGTCAACGCTGCTACACCAGCAGTCGCAGCAATAGTAGCTCCAGTCCAAACCCATTTTCGTGTCCTAGGGGTACGCTGTGCCACGGCCACTGTGCTGTAACGCAGCATTGTTCCTGCTTGCCGGGCGTACACAGCTGCTTCGACCTCTGATGAGGTACCAGATTCATGATCCCATTCCTGATGCTATCATTGCAAGTTCGTGCAGTATCCAATCCGCATGCTTGCACACGTCACCACCAGGCTACAACAAGCAAAGGGTGCAACTATCCCTGCCGCTTGCCCATTATACTTACAGCTGTATTTTCATCTACCCGTGAGACAGTTATACCTGATATGTTTGTTCACGGAGGCCCCTGCTGAAATCAACATTGGTGACTAGGTTGTTACACGCCTTCGCTCCTGGTCTTCTAGGTCAACAAAGCAGGTGACAAGCGACATTTGTGTACAGCAACGGGCACCACGATTCTACTAAAACTATAATCTCTGCGTTCATCCTCAATGGTCTGCTGTAGCACCGAAACCCCTGCTGACTGTGATGCAACCAACACCGCTACTGCTAATCAAGGAACAGGCTCTCGTTGCACATGAAGCACACTACGCAGGCGGTATTCATCTCTTCAACCGCCTCGCCACATCACTATCACAGCACCTCCCTGTCCATGTCCTCACAACTGCTAGGAAGAGCTTGGTTATGCACCATGCACTCATGCATGGGCTGCTACGTCAGCTAAAGACTAGCTATCAGCCAGCTGAGGTTATACATTGGATCTCCGACCACGGGATACATTTTCATGTCGTCGTTCCACTCGAAGAGTCCTCATCAAGCAGTTGTGTGAAGCATTGTCCAGCTGCCAGTGCCCTGGCTTGCCCTGCAGCAACCCCCAGCATCCTGCAGGACAGCACTCATGGCCCTTCAGCGACTCTAATATCAACTGTCGCAGATACAGCAGCGAAGCTTGATTTTGAATGTCGTTACGTATTGGACGTGGATACCCTACAGCATGCAACCATCAGCAGCCAGCAAATTGCACAATCAGACAATTTGTTGCAAGATGTCAATCATGAGCGGCCCTGTCCGGACTTTGAGAGCTCGCCAGCACATCACGAGCAGCCGTTCATGCTCGCACTACTGCAGCAGCTGCAGCAACGTCAACAAAGCACTCCTGCAGCTCATCAGCGCCCTGCACCACAGCTCACTGCTCTAGTACAGAACATTCACCACTTGCCCTTTGGGCCTTGTGGCACAGCACCAAGGAACTTACAAGTCCTTACAGCATGGCAGCAAGTCTCATCAATGATCTGTGTCTCAGAGTTTGTAAAGAGCTACCTAGAACAGCATGCATCGCCCCTGATGGGTTTGAATCTAAACAGGGTTCATGTGTTTCATCCTTTTGCTGTGGGTGCTTTCAGTCATGGACCTTCTGCAGATCTGGGTTCTGCTGCAGCTGATCAAATATGGGGTCCAAGCGTGGATCAAACCCTTCAGCAGCAGCAGCAAAAGCTGCAACATTCACAACAGCCTAACAAGCAGCAGCAAGCACAACGGCAGCAGCAGGAATTTGCAGCAGCATGGCGCCAGCGACCAGTCATTGGCATGTTGAAGTGCAGCCGTGAGAAGGGCTCTGATTTCTTCTTTGGTCTTGCTGCTCGTCTGCCAGACTTGCAGTTTCTAGCTGTCACAGCAGATCCAGACATGTATCAGCAAGCTTCAGCAGCAGCAACAGTTGGGATGATCAACATAACATTGGCATCACCTGTTGCTGATGTGAGTCAGATACTACAGCAGATGTCTGTGGTAATCGTTCCAAGTGTCCTGCAAGAAGCTTTCGGGTTGGTGGTGGTTGATGCCATGCTGCATGGGTTGCCCGTCATAGTTGCAGATGCAGGAGCGTTGCCAGAGGCTGCTGCTGGTGCTGCTGTAGCTGTAGTGCCAGTGCAATTGGTTCAGTTTCGTTCTGCAGCAGCTGCAAGTGCAGGAGATGTACAACTGATAACAGCTGATCAACCATTGCAAGCTCACAGCAGCTGCAAAGCAGTAGGAGACCAGCAGGAAGCAGTATATGAACAGTTGAAGAGCGTACAACAGTGGCAGGCTAACAGGTGTCATTGGCGTGACCGTTTGTTTCCAGATTATACTGAGTCTGACTATGAGCCATGGATCGCGGCACTGAAACATGTGCTGAGCAGTAGAGATGTGTACATGGAGTACAGTAAGAAAGGGCGGGCTGTGGGTGATAAATTGTGTGCAGCAGCTGGTGATCTATTGCAGTTGCTGGTTGACTACTTGAAGAGCGAATGAGAGCAGTATAGTAGCTCTGTTGTCCAGCATTGTTGATATCAGTGTTGAGTGAAGTTGTAG
Source organism: Scenedesmus sp. KT-U (assembly GCA_029853055.1). Classification (NCBI taxonomy): domain Eukaryota; kingdom Viridiplantae; phylum Chlorophyta; class Chlorophyceae; order Sphaeropleales; family Scenedesmaceae; genus Scenedesmus; species Scenedesmus sp. KT-U. Next base: position 13,996 of record JARWLF010000653.1, read on the forward strand.
ATTGTCGTGTATGGTGTCCACCGCCATTCCAGACATGGAGCAAACCCAGAGAGCTTCCAACATGTTCTATAGGTGGAGAACAGTAGTACTGTGGTCATGTGCTCATGCCAACTTTCCCATGAACCATGGGAAGACACTGGGCAGACACATACTGTTATTCTTGGGGATATCATCATATCTCTGAGCTATTTGAAATATCACGGCGATAAGCACGGGTTGAAAATTGAGATCACAGAGACCGCCCAGACTGGCATCAAGTGTACTGCTGTACTCGACATGATTTTCTGGTTGCTGCTATGCCTAGTCCTACAGCTTTGTTGCATGATAGTTCGTGCTTTGTACTTGTTAACGTCGAGATCGAAGCCTTTCAAGCCCCACGGGCCTGTCAAGACGTTGATAGTATTGGGCTCAGGTATCCAGCTCGCTTCTGGGTCCCGTGAACGTATTCGCGACATACTACAGACATGAACATCATTGACTTTATACGTATTGTCAGGAGGACACACCGCTGAGATGCTAAAGTTGGTAGAAAGCATGGATAAGACATTCTACAGTCCAAGGGTATATGTTGCAGCAGAAACAGATGCCCTGAGCTCGAAACGAGCACTAGCAAGCGAACAGACGTGGAGAAAGTCACAGGTGGTTCTATCAGCGCTTTGCACGCAGTCTCCCAGCTTTTGTATGTCTGCAAGCTGGCATCATTGAACCAACTGACTTTGCAACTGCAGCACCCATAGCAACCATACCTTACTGCGTATTGTGGCAACTGCTAATTTGCAGGAAGCTCCAGCAGATGTGATGGTGGAGATTATTCCCCGCAGCAGAGAAGTTGGTCAGTCATACATCACATCAGTGTTCACCACATTGTATGCCATGCTGTTTGCTGCTCAGATGGTCCTCAGGCAAAGACCTCAACTGGTGTGTGCCCTCACAGCAAAACCATTCGAGTCATGATCTGTCTGATATTCCATGTACAGCTATCAGCTAAAGCGGTTGTTGTTTCAGCAGATACTCTTGCCATGTCTTGCAGGCTGCATCCTTGCAAGCCTCGATGCTGCTGCCTTGTGCAGTGATGGTTCTTATGGCATGTGCCGATCTCAAATCTTGATTGTTGCAGAACTACTCACAACGATGCTCTCATGCTGTTGTAGGTGCTTGTAAATGGCCCAGGAACATGCATACCTGTTTGTATGGCGGCCTTCCTGAACAGGTAAGCAATTCCTGCAGGCCACTAGACAGCATAAGGTGCTTCACAGACATCAGAAGCAAACGCACACAGAGCATAAGGAATTGCTGCTCGATAGAAAGTAGCACTTGCAGGACCTGGTATGATGCGTACGGATGCAAGTTGCATCTTACTTTGAGAGCCAGTCGACTGATGTATCTACTGTCTGCTTATGGGAAGTATGCTCAGTATCGCACAGAGTATCTCTTCCAGTAAGCAGACAGAAGAGATACATGATCACTGCCTGTTGCTGGTCCCATCAGGGACTGGACCAGGCAGTACCACATCTTCCTAGTCAAGGTGCCTAAGGCACCCAACTAACTATGAGCAATGGTTACATCGCTATACCAGCAGCTGATGTGTCACATGGCCCTGACTTGTTGCTGTGTCTGCGTATGGTGTATGTTCGCAGGTTGGTGTTCATCAGAGACTGCAGGATACTCTACGTGGAAAGTATAGCTCGTGTCAGGAAGCCGTCGCTGTCAGGGTATATCTTGTACCACAGCAGAGTAGCAGACAAGTTCTTTGTGCAGTGGCCGGAGCTACAGGCACGCTTTCCCAGAAGTACATATGCTGGAAGATTGTACTAGGACATCTGATATGTTTCACAGCAAAAGGTCTACTTACTATATGTTGATGCTTCCTACAACATATAGTCACATGGCTTATGCATCATCAATCCATGTAACGTTGGTTGCAGACATCGTACTTTGGTCATTATGATGGGTTTAGCCACCCTGCTGCATGCAGCAGCAGCACAGAAGGACGGACAGTATCGAGCTTACCCATCACGTGGCATGCTGCGCAAACGGTAGGGTTGTAGACATCTGTGGGTTTGAGTGGCTGTGGCGACCGTTGCTGTCGGGGTCTGCAGTGGTATGCAGTCTGGCCATGGGCAGATACTGCATGCAGTACATGCGCATGTACGACGCCAACCGTTGCGTATGTAATCTTGGAGTCAACATCACACATACGACTGACAAACTGGGCATCTGTAGTCACGGCAACGTTGGTCTTCATGCGAAAGGCGCAGATAATGCAAAATGTTGCATTCTTCGTGTCCAAGTCCAAGTCCAGGGTTGAGCCTGATGCCGACAGGACTCCTGTAGTGTCTCCGTGCATGAGCAGTAGATTGACTGGTGCTTTTGGTTAAGACATTGTGCTAGCAATACAAGTGTTCGTAAGCGCTTCTGATACAAGTGGCGGGCATGTTTGCCACTGTCGAAGCTCATACGGTGTAGCTGTTTCAAGGCGTTACAGGTTTGATGTAAGTCTTACATAACACATCCAAGGAGTTTCCAGTGAACATCCGGCCCGCAGCTGTAGGTGTTGCAGATTCGCATTTGCTTCGACAGTAGCGGCGATAGTCAGGTCAGTTCACATGCACATTGTACTTTAGTGCGGCTACATTGTCTGTATTGCATCTAACGTGCTTTCGTACCAGCATGTACGCACCAGTCCCACCCTGCCTTTATATCGCTGCTCGAGATGTGCTCTGCTGGGCCTTCGTCAACACCGCCACGGAAGATAGGTTGGCAGTCTGATGAATTGTCTTGACATGCAGATGGCGCGCAAGCAGTCAGGCGCAGACCTGCACGATTTCGCAGTACGTGCTGAGCCATCTGTATCCGCAAAGCAGCAACCAGGAACAAATGTACCCGCAGCAACAAACAGCAGCAAGAAGCAGAAACGCTCTTTACGCCAGTCTCTCAGCAAGTTCAGAGGCATCAAAAAATTCCCTAGCAGCGGCAAGCGAAGAAGGCGACACCCCCTGGCCCACCTGCAGAATGACAAGCTGTGCCTGGATGTCTTCAACAAGCTGTTGCCGAAAGAGGTACACATGCCCGCACAAACATTGCTTCTTTCAACATGTATATCTTATACAAGCTCTGTAGTCTGCATGATCAGCCAGACAATACAGCGCCAATGCCATGCTCTGTCCTGCTGCCGTGTCCTCCATCAACCATCCAGCAGCAAAGATGGCATGCCGTTTGATACACGCCGGCAACCTTTAACTAGATACTTTTACGGCGCTCTTCATCAAGTCACTCTACGTGATGCTTCTGCTGCTGTAGTTCATGTCAGAGCTGCGTGTTCGAGTCCAAGGAGGCTCAGAACCTTTTGCTGCGGTACAACAAGCGGCAAACCAACAGCTCGAAAACTTGGTAAGCAATGGAAGTGCTCAATAGGCATTCAGCAAGTACACATCTGGCTCTGTCGAACATGCAAGAATGCGGTTGTAGCATAATGCAATTCTCTAGCAAGACGCGTACGTTCCAGTCAGCATATGTTACTACGGTGTGATACTCTGTTCTGTCTGGGGACATATTTATACAAAGCCCTATTTTTTATAAACGTTCCACATCGACTTGAAAGTTCACATGCTGGTCAGTAGAAGTACCAAGATGTAAGCCAAGTATAACTTCGGCTTTGTTCTCTGCAGAGCCAGAAAGACGTCCAGAAGCTTTTCCTGGCAGCAGCGGCAGCAGCATCAACCTCATGTGGCGCAGTGCACATCATGAAGCGCCTAGCTTGCTGTGTGGCTAAACCCCTGCGGCTTGGAACCCCAGTAGGGTTTGTTACCAGGGTGTTGATGCCCACACCGTTATATGGACCGTTACTGGCAGCTTACGTAACAGTTACAATGGCTCAGGGTGCAATCAGGCAGCTGAAAAGTAACAACCAGCTTGGAGCAGCAACAGCAGCAGCGGATCAAGAGGTGCCTGGAACTGCAGGTGATGATGAGTCCAATGGTGATGTGGCTCATGCACCTGGCAGCAGCAGCAGCAGCAGCAGACGTGTTCAGCGGCAGCAGCAACAGCCAGAGGGCGGTAAACCATGGTGGGCGATCTGGAAGCGCAAGCAGCAGATTAAGACCCAACAGCAGCAGCAACAGCAGTCGTCCAATGCATCTGAAGTAGCAGACCCTGCTGCTGCTGCTGCTGCCAGCACAACAGCCAGGAGCAGCAGCAGTACCACTGCTGCTGCTGGCAGCAGCAGCAGCAGTGTCCCTGGAGTGAGTCATGTTGTGCTGAGAAAAGCCACATTGGACCATCAAGCCTCAAAAGGTTTCAACAGTGCCGCCACACAACACGATACTCCAATGCACTACACTGCTGCTGCTGCCGCTGCTGCCAAGAAGCCAGCAGCAGCAGGTCTCTTTAACACCCAACAGCAGCAGCAGGGTTTTGCCACACCACAGCTCAGAAGCACCGGCAGTCCCTTCAGTTCCCCCAGAACCTCAAATGACGTTACAGATTTCGAAAGTAACGACCCTCCGACTCCCGCCCGTTATAACAGCATCGGCAGCAAGGATCCTCTACCACCTGCTCAACTTCCAAATATCCAACTAACTAGTACAGCCAGAGACCAGCACAGCAGTAGCAGCGACGCTACTGCTGCTGCTGGCAGCAGCAGCAGCCCCACGGAACTAGACAGTCAGGTCGGTAAGTTACAGCGGAGGTGGAGCTCCGGCGACCGCGAGGTTTTAGCCGAAGATGCGCTGCGGTTCAGTCAGATGCAAGCACAACCCTCCCGGCCGCCGGTGTTCAGCAGGTTAGCATCTGGGAAACCTGCGTGTCGGATTACGGCAGCAGCAGCAGAGCAGCTGACTGAACAGGGCAGTGGCGGCAGCAGCAGCAGCAACAGCTTCAGTGGTAAAGTGAACTCATCTGGAAGAAGTTTTACAGGCTTATCCAGGGGTGTCAGTTTGGACCTCGGCGCTGCTGCTGCTGCTGCTGCTGCTGCTAATGAATCTCCAAAGAACGTCAAGTCACTGCACAAGGCTTACAGCGATGTTGCACGTTCGCATTCTCTGGGCCCTCTTGCTGCTTCAGCAGCAGCAGCAGCAGCAGAGGCTGTTGGAGCTAGCAGCAGCAGTCCACGGCAGCAGCAGCAGCAGGAGGTGAAGGCTGTAAACAAGAATGCACAGAGTCAATTCAAGCAGAAAATGCAAAAGGGGATTGATTGGGGCCACAGACTGTTTACAGGTGAACACTAGGATTAATGATTTCTGGAGTCTTTAAAGCTCAATCTAATAGTGCACACCGTGCAGTAGATGTTTTGTTGATAGTGTGTAACAGCAGATGTTATCTACGCCATGATCAAGCTGCTGGTTTTGCTTGGTTACCAAGCTCCTGCGGTGCTTGATCATGGTTTGGGTAGCATGGGCGAATCAATTTTATGTTTCCAAGTGATATTTTCAGGACGGCATTTTTTGTTTCTCAGAGCGCATTCAAGACATCTGAGCGACTGATGGCTCAAACTATATGCATATTTTGCTGACTAGTACATTTGCAGGGCAGTTTGCTGCATGGCGTTTGGTATTCATACTTGGTTGACAACTTGAGTCACAGTCTTCATCGTCTGCTGAGCACTGTTCGAACTGCATCGGTGCCTGCCTGCATGTATGTGCTTGCCCAGTACTAAGCCCTGCATCAGCAGGCACATACTGTCAGCAGAGGCAACTGCATGGGAGTCTGCTTCCTGTCAAATCAAGAGGCTTTTAAAAGGCACAGTGTTTCGTTCTCTTATTGTCGGCATCGGACATGCTTTGCTGTCACTCATTCACAACAGTCTGAAGTTCACAATCTTTATCTGTCAGTTCCTGTGCCGTTGTCAAACCTTGATCAATTCTGCTGTATGAGCCTGCCTTAGCGTGGTGTTGCTGTTGCTGTGTGTAAGATGTACTGGAGAATTCTACACCAGCAGTAGATGTTTTTTATGACAATCTGCAGAAGGTGGTGCTTGCAATCGCCATGAGCACAAGCAGTCCATGTAATGACACCAACAGCAGTGGTCTGATAAGTACTCAGCAGCATGTGTCCATGTCCTGGCTGCTGACACTCCTGGTGTGCAGGTTGCGCCGCAAGGCCTGACGTTTCAAGGCTAAGTGCAGAATTCCAGCAAGATACAAAGTTGTAACATCCTTTGCAGTCTGTGTATGTGCTACTGGTCCACTGGGTGGCCCACCATTGCAAGGCTTGCAATGTGACAGGCTGCAGAAGTCAGAGCATCGTGCTCTGTCAAACTATGATTGACCAGCCTGGTCCGACGTTTAGATGATCTACGAAGCCCAGCAAGCCATCCGCCTGCGCTTGCTGCTGGCTACGTGAAATGCTCTGTCTTGACTGTTACATGGGGGAAACTTGGCAAATTCTGCGCAAAACATGCGGCAGCGCATACGCCACGTGTCAATTACATCTTGACAGCCATATGTCTCAGCAACGTCAACGCGCCGGTGCCGTCACGACACGGCACGTGTCACGACATGGCACATATCACCCGTGTCCTGTCCGACGCAGAGAAACCGTTTTGGACTCCAAGTCACCGTGACGCCTTGGGGCAAGAATCACTGCTCGCTCATCGCGTCCAGATTGCAGTTTGAACTATTCCACGACCACCGAACCCGTAGTGAATGAGTTCAACAACGGAATCCATGCTACACCCGCAGCGGCTGCACAAGGGCATATATTTCTGAAAGTACACCCATTATTGTACAGCATGGCAGGAACTTCATTTCACTGTTGCACCGCTTGCTCATGCCAGGATCTCAAGCTAGCCAGCTACAAAAAGCCATGGGGTTTGTTCAACAAAATTCACCAACTGCCCGCTACAGTAGCTGAGTATCAACTACAACATCCACTCGTGTGGACCATGAGAAGCTTCTGCACCTGTGGTGCAGCCAATGACGCCACTGTGGTAGGTGCCTAAGCAGGTGTACTGCTTGTGCAGCCTCCTACAGCATAACGCTTGTGCAGCTTCCTGCAGACCTTCTTGTGCTGCTTCCAGTGCTGCTTCTGACACTCCACTGAACAGTACCTTGCTGCTGTGCTGTT
>JARWLF010000654.1:0-14149 GCA_029853055.1 Scenedesmus sp. KT-U
GAGTCAACTGTAGACCTTTCTTCAGCAGTGGCTGTGATGCAGTGGTCAACTTGATAGCACTGATGATCGCCGCAGCAGTCATTGACGGGGTGATGTCTGTGAGCAGCACTGGTTGATTCTGCAGCTTGGCGGATACTGCTTGCCACAAACCTATCATGTGGTCCACATGCTGTCCCACCACACAATGAACTTGAAAGAAGTCCTTCCTGTCGTCGCAGTTCTGTTGGAGCTGCTGCTGCTGCTTCTTGTTGTGCTTCTGTTGCTGTAGCTGCAGCTGGACATCTACAAGCCGCTGACCTTCTGCTGCAAGTTGCTCCAGAGCGTCAATGACTCGTAAGGTGTAACCGGTAAGTGCGGGTAGCAGATCTACAAATAGCGGGTTGACAGGAATTGAAATTGTTGGTCAGTTTACGCACTTCGGCAGTGTTATCAATGCCTCTGACTCATCATGTGAGCAATTTTGCTGCCGTTGATTTTTGGCAACTTACAGACCGAGCTCTATGTCCGTGATTATGATACGAGCGCAGCTGCCTTCGAACACCCTACTGGTTGTAGAAGTGATGGTCAGCCCAAGCTTCATTATGCAGCAGATGCAAAGGTCTGCCCACAGGAAATCACGAAGTATTCGTCATGTGCCAGATAAGTTGGATGATGTCACAAGTTGAGATGCTGGAGATTGTGTCACCCGCCTGAGCTAGCCTGTTACATTGTGCTAGCTAGCACTCAAGCACTTGCCCACCTGACACTATCAGCTGATAAAAGTCCTCCAGCTCGATACACTCCCTTGAACTCTTTGCCCGGGACTCCTGAGACCCTTTGACGGTCAAGAGTACATGCCTCAAGTCTCGGCACAGGCTTCCAAGGACAGGCTCAAAGATGCGCTCAGTGTTTCCGTTATCACAGCTCCAGCAAGGCTTTGCTGTCGTTCCTTTCACGGCTAATGTCATGCTGCGGGCTGCGGCTTGGGTCAGCATCTGTAAGAACAATTCTGTAGATACAACTTTGCTCGACGATGTCTCGCGGGCCAACAGCGTGTCTAGCACCTCAGTGCCAGTGTCCTCTTGCCAGAATATTTCACGGGTGTTTGCCACTGTGTTGACATCTTCAGCCTCACTAACATACATTAGCAAGCTGAGATAATCTTTTACTGTGTCTTCATCAAGGGCAAGCAAGCGTTCCCCCATAGCTCTAGGCTTGCGGCTTGCAGATTTGCGCTTCATAGAGCACTTCAACAGCAGATTATGAACAAAATGCTATATTTCAACATCTTATAAGGACCTATTATCAAAGATGGGCACATAAGCTGCGCTGGGAGCCATGTTGTGGCAAGCATAGCACATGCGGCGCTGACCGCTCGGCTGCCTGAAGCTGCGCAGCTGCAGCACCCTTTGCATTCAACCATCTGTGAGCAACTCATAGTATGAGAACAGCAGTCGTTATGTACTGGTAGAGTCAACCAACCAGCAGCAAGCACATGCTGTCTGTGCGAACACCCCCGTAGAGAAACCGTGCCGTGTGCAATCACCAAGTCCGGGGTATCGCGCAACATAGGGAGTGTGGGTAAGCCTCTGGTATTGGCAACTGCAGATTCGTGTATGCAGTCCAGGGTATCACTGCTCGGAGGCTGCCGCTGGAGGCTGAGGGCACCCAGGGCTGCGTGTCGGGAGGGCAAAGTGCCAGCACTGCCAGCATCTTGTTCACAGATCGTCATGGCACTGCTTGACACTGCTCGTGTGAGTGCAAGTGTGAAATACGACATAGCAAGATCAGAACACTGAAAACTCCCAAGTCTTCGTACTCAGCAAGACAGCGGATGACCCAAACTGTGGAGATATGAGACGTGTGATAGCTAACTATGGCACTACCAATTTGGGGCCTCATTCCTGGGCGTGCAATGTCAAGTCTCCTTAATGGCAGGCATCCTTGAGGCAGCCATAACCATTCTACAGTCATGTAGTGTTTCATAACCAATACACATATCAACCAGGGGAGGAGAATGACACTGGCCAATGTTTCCACAATCTCTGAGTATGACTCTCTGATAGGTATGACTGATCTGCACAGGAGTACAAGAGCATTGCTGCAGGTACAACACAAGACTTGACATCCGCTGTATCAAATTCTGAAAATTGCATTGCTGAAACTTGCATTGCTGAAACTTGTTGCTGCAAGTGCTGTGCCACACACTGAATTATGCTGCCTCCAGTGCTTCTTCTGACACTCCCTGCTGCAGTACCTGGCTACCTTACACCCTCCACACACACAAGCCTTGCTAGACACCAGCTGATACTCACTTAGCTTGTACAGGTTGATACAACCAGGATAGTTGCAGCAGTAGGGTACAGAGAACTGAGCCAGAGCCGACGCTGCAAAATCTTGCAACTGCTTGGAAAACAAGCCTAGCTGATGTCTTGCACAGGTTGCTTGTTGGTCACCAAGCAGGTTCTGAACTGGAGTGAGTGCAACATCACTGTTGTCACCGCTCAGGCCACTGGCAAGTGAAGGAGCAGCCACCTCATCGTTGGTTGCAACACCTGTATTGTGTTGTGGACTGCCAGCAGACATCAACCCAGCAACAATGGCATTGAGAGGACGAGTTGTTCTGCACAGCTCGTGTAAGTGCCGAACCTGTTGCTGCCACCCAAACAGTGCTTGGGCTGCGTCGTCCCTGCTGCAGCGCTGTTTACTAAACCCGGTCATCGGATGATCGGCGGTGCTTGTGTGCTGCTGTGAATGTAGTGCATGTGATACACTGTTGAGTAGGCTATCCACATCATCCAGAAGGCTGGCTGTCTTTGTCTCTATCAACAGCTGTTTACCTCCAGATGCTAGTCTACCTGATATCTTATACCCAGCCACAGCACTTGGAGCCTTGCTACTAGCATTTTCCTCTTTTGGCAAAGATGTTATGAGATGCCCCGCTTGCATCTCTTCAGCAACCACAGTGTGTGCTCTGAGACACAAACTGAGCACATTGTTGTGTGATGTCAGGGGGTATTGTTGCTGTTGTCATCTCCCTCAAAATAATGTCGTTGCTGGGTAGCAGTCACTTCACCGTCCTTGCTGCCACTACTGCTGCTGCTGCTGCCACTGCAGTCACTGTTGTGAAATTTACCATGATGACTGCTGCTATGCTTTTGACTACAGCATGTGTCCCACATCAGACACAATTGACTGATTGCCACAGCAACAAAGGAGATCGCAGTCATGCCAGTTGTGTACCAATGCATGTTGTTGAAGCCATTGTCCTCTGCAGTTGCTGTGTCATTGGCTGCTGCCTCTGTTTCTGCTTTGGTCAATGCAGCCGCTGTGCTGGCTACTGAATTGACGTATGTGCTGCCCTGCACTGCTTGACTACTTCTCCAACATCTTGATGCTAGACTTCCCACCTTGCAAGCTGTAGTGACTAGACTGATAACCCTGGGTAACATGCAGGACACTGACGCTGATAAAAGTTGATGGCAGGCAGAACATTGCTGCAGACATGATGGTCCTGAGGGTGCCATCCTAGACATTGACCTAACCTGAGTTTCAGTCAGATCACGGACAGCACACTCCAGCTTGGTGGTTAAAGGTAGCAACAACCATGCTGTCTTGCTGTTGTTGGTCAGCATCCACCCTTTCTGCAGTTGTCTGTGATTTTGTTTTATCTTGTTGACGCCAGCTGGAAGGCCAGTGGTCGCTGTTGCTGCCACTGCTGATGCCCCAGATCTTACTGTTGCTTTTGCTGGTCAGCATCTGGCTGCTGCTGCCAGTAAGACGGCCATGGATGTAATCGCTCATGCTGTTGTACAAAGTAAGCACCACTGCCGCTGTTGCTGCTACTACCGCTACTGCTGCTGTGCTGGCGTTGACCACAGGTATGCATGGGGCAGTCAAGGAGACAGCAGCAGTACTGCCAAGCTGAGAAGGTACTGCCAAGGGCTGTTGCTGCTGCTGCTGCTGCTGCTGAGCAGCAGCTACATCAAGAGGACATCTGTCAGGTGGAGCATGGCCACCTAGGAGTGGTTGTATCTGTGCTCTGATGACTGCTTCTATTGTTACAAGAGGAATGACAGGGTCAGACCTCAGGGCAGCAGCAATAATCTGTGGCTCAACTGCAGGACAGGGCAGAAAACATTGCGATGGTTCTGGTGACCTTGGCAGCTGGCACCACAAAGTACTGGTGACAACAAAGCAGGTGTACACAGCATGTGGTGACCTGCCAACACAGAGTGGGTGTGAGCTATCACGGCTGTACAACACGTCAGTATCAAGGGGTTGCCATGACAAGTATGTGCATGCAACGCTGGGCCAGTACAAATGACGTGTGACAAGTGAGTGTGGTTTCATGACACAGCATAACTTATGGATGATCGTGTCAACCAGCAATCAAGTGCAAGAGTTGTGTTGTGTAGGGCCCCATAAATAGCTTGGCTCCACTGGCCAACCCACAAGCATAAGCTGCAGGAGCATCATGTAGTTGTTAGACTCACCTGATTGACAGACTGTTATCAGCAGATCACCATAGAGATGTAACATGCAAGCCCGATTGTGAGCTTTGCGAACTAGAACACCCAACTCGTTGCCTGACTGCCGCCGCGGCTGCTCAGGCCCAGTCTGCTTCAGAGCTTGCATCACGACCCGGGACAGCAGCTGCACTACAGGCTGAAGCAGTCCTGCTGCTACTGCTACTGGTAATATGGGCCATCTAGTTTGTGGCGATGTTTGTTTTCTGCTCCAGATGTTTTGCCGCTTCCACTGGTACACTCCCCAATGATATCAGCTGGCAATGCTGGCATTGCTGTTGTACACTGCAGAAGCTGCATCACTAGGTCTAGACCAACCGCTCAAAGGATCACGTTGTCAGCAGGGAGGAGTAGCACATTCCTAAGCAACACCTTGATGGTTGGAGCGATTATCTGCTTAGTAAACATCGAAATGTTCAGACCATTACAATGAGGCGTCTGAACCAGAATAGGCAGCTAGTGCAGCATCGTCAAGATCAGCAGAGACAACAGCTCAGGCAGCAGCAAGATCAACAACGGCAGCAAGCTATGGCAGCCTCGTGGTCCCAGGCTAAGCTGACAGCAGTTGGTAGATTCTGGCAGTTGTTGGCCAGGGAGTGGTTTTGTTGACTTACCAAGTGACCATCCTTTCATCTGCCGGTCAGATGATGATGTTGAAGTTGCCGCACAGATTGTAGACATGACTCGCAAGTTGTGCTATTCCCTTGGTATGTTTTGAACACTAATAGAATGTACATGCTTGGTATGTAGCAACCATTCTTGGAGTTTTCACAGGTCGCACTAAGTTGCTTCTATGCCTGTGCCTATGCAATGCATTGCTGCGAAGATGTCACTGTGTACATTCATTCTCTGTCGTGCCTCACATGTACCGTGTCCCACTTGTGGCTGAACGGTGGAGTGTTGGACAGTGTTGTTCTAGCTGTTGCAGCGTGTGTTGTAGGTCGCTGAGTTGTACTCAGTTGACTAGAATATGAGCAATATCTGGACTAGCAGTACTAACTCAGTTAGGAGACCACCTCCTGTGTAACAAACTCATCATCATCATATTCACCAAAGGGCTGCTACAGGGTGTACATTACTGTTGAGCGACAGATGTGCAGTGTATTCCATAATCTCAGGTTCGCAACCCATGCACCTTTTACAAGTTGATTAGCAAGCTACTCAGCAAGCTCAATTGCAGAGCACACCTGGTTTCTCAACACAAACATGTCTAGTATACATGTTGCACAATACTCAGTACCTTGTCATGCAAACTCTGTGACAGAGGATAGTCCAACAACAAGTATACACGAGCTCATGTCAACTTTGCAAAGCCTCGTCGACACACCAGCTTATGCTGCTTCCAATGCTGCTTCTGACACTTCCTGCTGCAGTACCTAGCCATCTTACACCCTCCACACACACAAGCCTTACCAGACACTAGCTGATACTCACTCAGCTTAGACAAGTTGACACAGCTGGTGTTGTTGCAGCAATATGACACTGGGAAGTCAACAAGCATTGATGAGGCAAAGTACTGAAATTGGCGGTAATAGGCAGTCATCTGGTTGATCATGGTTGAGGAAACCCCGTCACGCCTATCTGCTGCTTTTAGAACGGTGGCCAGAGATGATGTGTGCACTGCTATCGAACTGCCCATTTCATCGTTCATTGCTTCAACAGCCCAGCCAGCTCTGTCTGCCCAGGAGCAGATAAAAATGGGACTGCGCACTAGGCTCTGAGAGAGGCGCTGCAAGTGTTGCAGCTGATTCAGACTACACTGCCTGCTTGCTGTCTGTGAATGTGGCACATGGTCAGTGGTAAGTGAATTCTTGCGCTCTGCTTGTAGACTGTCCTTCTGCAAAATGCTGTCGTATGCTCCATACACTTTCTGCAGTGCTTCACACATCTGACCAAGAAGTGCGTCGCAAGCTCTATCCAGATACTGCACTGTCTCTGTTATCTTCAAGAAGGATCTGAGCACGGGCAGGATTGCCTTCTCACGGTCTGATGTATAAAAGAAGCCACCTTCAGGGGTTGTTCTTTCATACCTGTGTGCCACTTCAGCTTCCCTTGCTACAAGTGCTGTTGCAATGTCAAACAACTTCTGCCGTGAAACCAGCAAATGAGAGACCATGTCATCCACGACTCTGACAAGCATGAGGATGGGTATGCTACCATACCCTTGTGATACCTCAGAATCGCTGCTGGGACTGAAAACACGACTTGAGAAACCCTCGGGCTGCTTACAATCGCTGATGGTGTACGTGCCTTTCAAAAGGTTGTTGGTGCTGTACATCAGTGCATTGAAAGCAAGCGCCAGATTTGTCATGCCAGGAAGCCCCCCGGTGTGCCATTCATCAACACTTGACTCAACAAAAGCAAGGTGTTGTTCCAGAGGATCTCTTGGCTGTTGCTGCAAGTGCATTGCTGCCAATCGACCTACTTTACATGCTGTTGCTGTGAGACTAAAAGCTCTTATAACAAGCTGGTGGCACTCAGCAGCAGCAACTTCTTGTATAACCTGCTGATTGAGCTGCGATGCTGGTGTGCTCAGTGTGGAAAGATGCACAGCGAATGGCTGCCGCTGCCCCTTGGCAAATATCAAACTTACTGCCTCAGTCACTTTTGTAACGAATGGCAGCAGCAAAGCAGCAAGCGCCTCAACAGGCTTGTCAATTGGCAAGCCAAACCACGGTGTGACACTGCTTGCTTCTGACTGTCGATGCTGTTGTTGCTGCTGTTGACAGCTGTTGTCTGGTACCAGATGACAAGCCTGAGCTCTGATGACTGCTTCTATTGCTACAAGAGGAATGACAGGGTCAGACCTCAGGGCAGTGGCAATGTGCTTCGGCTCAACTGCAGGACAGCACAGGGCAGCACAGAGCAGAGATGCATCACGGTGCTGGCGTCAGCATGCTTGCTTGTACTCAAGTCGATGATGACTTTCTGGCAAGTTGTTTCAGTCAATAGTCTGTAACTCGATGACAGTAATGTGACTTACATACTTGTATAGCATCAGAGGAGTGATCTCATACATCCTGTACAATCACCACTTGCAGATGAATATCTGGCAGATCGATCAAACAGTAACAAAGCATCAAGCCATGAATGCTGTCATTGTAGCACAGACCGCCCCAACCCATAAGTTGCTTGTTGCTGCTGGATCTTCAACATGTGATCTGCCTTGATTCCATACATGGCCTGGCATGAGCTGAACCTTATGCTAAGGACATGCGTCAGCATTCACATCAGTCAACAGCAGTAGATCAAGTCTCAATTTCAGCGCCACCTCTGATGCTCACCTGACTGACACACTGACATCAGTAGCACACCAAAGACATGCAACAGCCGTGTTTTGACAGACGCTTTGAAGGATCCATCATCTACCTCGGCGTCAGCTCCTAAGTGCTTGACAGGCTGTTGCCGCTGTGATTGCGGCTGCTGCTGATGTGGCTCAGTCTCCTTCAAAGCTTGTACCACAGCTTGTGACAGCAGCTGAACTACAGGATGAAGTAGTACTGCTGCTACTGCTGCTGATAACCTAAGCCAGGGCTGATCATCGGTTGCTTGTGTTGCTGCCGCAGTCGCAACTGGTGCTCCGTTAGGCACTTGTTGTGCCTCTGCGGTTGCGCTATGCTGCTCTGCTCGTGTTGTGCGGTCAAGCAGCGATAACACAGCCTCAAGGCTCTTACAACGAATCTTGAGCTCATCAGCCGGCAATAGCTGTGCAATTTCCACCAGCAACCTCACTGCTGGAGTGAGTAGGTGGTCAGGGAATGCAGAAATGCTTTTGTCGTCAAGCTTGTATACAGCAGCATAGTCATGGCTGGCCTTGTGATCTTCCTGCTGCATCTGTTGTCTATACCCACTATTGCTGGCACCTGATGAATGGTGTGGTGCTGCTGAGGCGCTACTGCAATCATTCTGGTCACGAGCATGTCTCTGCATCGGATCACAGGCCAATATGTTGCACAAGATGAGCAGGGGCTCAAGACACATGTCTTGATCATACATGCCGCACCCAAAGAAAACAGCTTCTGGTAGCCCCAAAGCAGACAGCATGGCAAGATGACTGCTTGCTGGTCGCTTCAGCTTGTGACCACCCTGCTGCTGTTGCTGTTGCCGCTGCTGAGACGTCAGACTGCTAGTCGCAGCATGTGTACAGGGCCCCTGAGCTGGTGACGCTGCTGTCGACCCCAGGTCCTCTGCCAAGACACAAAGCCCTGCTGCTTGATAGGATAACAGCAAAAGCAGCAGCTCTGGTAAGTGTTCGCACATGAAGAGTTGTTGCGGTTGCAGGACGTCCACTTGCCGCCGCCGCAACTGCTTCTGGCTGTCTGCTTCCAGGGCGCCATCAAGTGCTGCCGAGTTGCGTACAATCATCATTGTTACAAGGTCACCCAAATAGACAGAAGCTGCTACAACTTCCTGGATGACCTCTGCCAAAGAAGCTACATCCTGCATTTGTACGGCAATGTCAGGATTGATACCAGGTCTGCCGCTGACTTGGTTGCTGAATGCTGTAAGCATGAGCCCTTTGCTCAGCAGTGGTGCTGCAGCTGCTGCTAGGTGGATTGCTGCAGTCATTGCAGCAGCATAGGAAGCTGGTGGTTGCGGCAGGTTCCACAGCTGGATAAGGACACCACGCCATAAGCCTAACATCTCATGTACGTGAGTGGCGATATTAAAGTGTTGATGCAGTAGCTTACGTCCCTCTTGCTGTACCGTGTGCAGCAGCTGCTGCTGCTGCTGCTGCTTGTTGAACTGTTCTGTTTCTGCTGCAAGTTGCTCTAGAGCAGGTTTCATCACCAGGTTGGTGTAACTCGTAAGAGCAGGAAGCAGTGCTACGACTGTAAAGGGCAGATGAGATACAATCCGGGACAGACAGTCAGTTGAGTGTCCTTGTGCCAGTTTGATGACCCAAAGCACATATACTGTGCAAACTAGTGCTTACAATGGAGCAGATCAATGCATACCACCTTGAAGCTGGGGCTTAATCTGAGCAGTTGCTCACACATCATGCGATGAGTCGTAATTTCAGATGTTGCAGACAGGTTGGTTCAGCTTTGCTTGATGCATTGTTCACACTGTACACACTTGATGCACAGCTGAAGTCAGCATAACACATAACACTCGGAGTCCTGCATATTGATTGTTGAGTGCCAACATGGTGTTGCCGTGCAATAAAGCTGTAGATCAGCTGCTGCAGTCATACCTGATGCAGCTAGCTGCTGCAGCTGCTTCTTCAGATGGCTCTTTTCAAGCTCCTCCTTTTTGAAAGACGAAGTTAGGTGTAACAGTGTGCTGATATCGCGGCCAAGGTCGTAGATCAAGCAGGAAGCAGCACTCCCATCCAGCACAGATGCTACTGCAGCGTCTGCGGTGACTACAGACATGGCATGTGCTGCTGCTTCTATTATCAAGGCCACAAATCCGTCTGATAGTACTGTTTGCTGCCAGAATGACGTGCTAGTAAGGATTAGACTCAACGCATCACGATCAATGCTGCACAACGCTTTATGACCGCCTGCAAGTGCTTGAACGTCTCCAATCGTCGCGATCTCCACTAACACACGTGAAAAGCATTGTAAAGCGTCTTTCAATGACTCAGATAGTTGTTCATGGCCTTCATCGGCACTCGCAGGCGTCGACTCCATCTGTTTTTTGGACCTGCAAAGATCACGCGGGGCGTTATCCCATGAGATGTTGGTTTCAAAGGCTCTGCATTACGCACGAAACAGCTATCAGAATGAGCAAGATGAAAGCAGCTTGCACGTTACTTGATACCAGTGTCATTTCTGTTGTTGCTACCGGTACAGCTTCCGTACCTGTACGGAACGTTATGCAAACCGTATGATGCAGTGATGAACCACCATGCAGCCATATTCTTCACTGCAGACTCAGCTGTTGAGTGCCGTTTGTGCCTGATAAACACAGCAAGTGTGACTCAAGGCCTGCTTCTAGCAAGTGTGTATGCCAGGCAGAACTGCGTTGACATAATTGCAGTAGCTGCTTTTCATTGGTCAATTTAACATTTCCAAGGACAAGGAAAACTCTAAAACCACTTGCAGAGCAGCAGCAGCAGCAGCAGCAGGCGCAGGAGCAGCAGCAGTTGGTGATGCGGCTCAGCCAAATTGTTTCACATTGTACGAAGGGTCGGGTGACAGCTCTTTTCATGCAATCGCACCGCCGGCACTATCAGAAGATACTGACAGTAGCACTGCCAGTCACACATCCAGCAATAGTCGTGACAAAGGCAGCAGGGATTGTACGCACACTGTTGTCTTGATGCATGTAGGTGGTGCTGGATACGCCACACAGATAACATCTGCTGTTGTAGCGCATGCTGGTACGAGGCTTGTACTACCGCAGTGGATATAGAGGCGTGTAGACCAGCGACCCAAACAGTGGTACTGAACCCAACCCAGGTATTGACTCTCTAAGTCAAAACCTCTACGGCTGACGACTCATTCCGATGTCAAGAAGATCAGCTTGTGGGAGCTGAACAGGAGCTTTGTGCAATCAGGTATGACGTAACAGATAGGGTGACTGCCGAATTGCAGTGATAGCATGCAGATTGAATGCCTTTTTTATGTAGACATATGCCGCAGCACTTGCTGAAGTCGCAACAAGGCTTCAGAATCAGTCATCAACCACAATGCAAGCAGAAGACTTCAGAGTGGTAATCCTACTATACAGTTATGAGCTGAGTCATCCTATGACAACTGTCAGGTATATCAAACCACCCCTCAATGCATCTGTGCAGCTAATGCAAGCAGTGCATTCTATGCAAGTTACAATGTGTTGCCTTGAAACATGTGCACAGCTGACAATCACGTGCTGCAGTTACATTTGTGTACTGCATGCACTGTCATGTGCAGAAGTTACAGTTGTATGCTGGAGAGCTGTGTGTTCCCTTGTTTTCATTTTTGACCAGTTTGACTCTTTGCATACATTCGCACTTCGTTGTCCAGCTTGAGGTCCAATAAAGCTACTGCATACTTTGTTATTTTGTTATTTTGTTATTTTGAGGCATATTCCTTGGCCTGAAAGGTACAACGGAGGTACATGCACTTTGTGCTATCTGAGCAGTGCGTTCAACTGCCGAAAGTTACACCATGTATTGTCTTAGAGTTTATGTTCTCTGCCCACCTTCACTCAGTCAAGCAATCAGGAGGCACAAAGTATGGGAGTTCGAGGTCGGCGAGAGAGCTTTGAGAGTGAACCAACGCTGTCTCAAGTCGTTGAGCTGATACAAACCACTGTTGTTCGTCGTTGCAGTTCTGATTGATCACAAGTCAAGTTCTGCAGAGTGAACTCAGTCCTCTGCCAGTTGCACACAAGCCTTGACCAGTTACCTGTGTGTACTATTTGAGAGACTTACGACAAATTGTGACATTACCATCAATACCTTCAGAGCTGTACCTTACAATTCCTGACTCAGTGGGTGGCTCGAGCTGCCTGTCCCATCGACCGAACCTACTGACCCCTTGTATCCTGCATCTACGGATTGAAGTCTTCGACAGTCAGCATCATTGCACAGCTGCATACTGCCTTACAACCCTGCTTGAAGCATCTGCTTGCTACTACCAGTTTGCGCCTGTATATCCGCGCCAACCTCATACAGCCTGACATCCTGAGTGCTTGCATATTATTGAATCAACAACAAGTTGATCATTCCTTAATCATATCAAAAACGCGCCTACATTGTGAGTTCAAAGTATGCAACCCTACTACGACCGTGCATATTGCATCACAGTGCTCACCAAAGAGTTGCTCTAACCACAGCTACTGACCCGCCTTGCAGTGTATCTGACACTGCGAGGAACCGCTCTGCCCCGCTACTTTCTTGCCTGCAGGATCTTCTGCAGCTACCTTTCTGCTCACATGCACACAATCAACTGCAGACCATGGTGTGTGGCCACACAAACCGCAAGGTGCGAACGATTTTCTGGTGGAGTCGGAGGGTACGACCCCATTGTACCTTCTCGCAAACGATTCCAAACAAGTGATCCCATTTTCTGGCAGACCTCTGGCAAACCAACTTCAGCTGCTGCCGTTGAGCACAGCTATTGCAACCCGTTGGAAGCCCGTCCACCGACAACACAGCCTTCCAGGCTTGGCATACTGCGCTCGACTGCTACTTGCCCCTGTCTGTGCAAGTACAGTTACCTGCTGACCTACATCACTCTCAAGGTTACGCTGTTGCGCACCCCTGCCGCTCATAGTACTGACTGCCAGCACAGATTCACACATCTTACAGGCTATCTGCTGCCCGTGTGATCATCAGTTCCAAACAGTGACTGTCTGGCAGAACTGTCTTGACAAGCCAATACAACACAACAGAATTTACAGTAGCTGAGCCCGGCTGCTGCACTACTGCTGTACAAAACCCCACAACCAAAACTACCCCAACTGTACAACACACGAAACCTGATTCATGATGGTTACGACTGAAGCACCCCCACCAACCACTTCCAACAATCCTCCTCCGGCACCTCATCACACAAGGCCAACTCCCCAGGCAGTGTCATCTGTCCGTGAGTTCACAGGCAAGGGCGACGCATATGCATGGCTGTCCTGCTTTGCCAGACTGGCTCGCTTGTACGACTGGGATGATGATGACTGCCCCATGGTCGCTCAGTCCAGGTGGGCTGAAGCCGCCCAACAGTGGCTGCAAAACAAACAAACATCACAGATTGGAGAGACTTCAAGGACAAGTTCCTGCGCCGATTTGGTGATAGTACTCAAACAGCTATCGCCAGATTTGAAGGCTGCTATTAAGAGCCAAGGGAGTCCCCACAACAATTCCTGGACCGCTACCTATATGCTGCTTCAAAAGCCGGCTATGATCAGAACAGTCAAGTGCTCTTGCATGAATTCAAACAACGCCTCACCCCTGAGAAGTTGTCCGCAAGCAACTCAACAGCATTGAAGAGGTGGTGAGTTTCTGCAACTACTGGCTTGGCATCACTGGAGCCAACAACCGCTCAAACAGATCTCGCCGTGTACGCTATGAAGATGAATTCTACCCTGCTGGTGAAGCAAGTTATCAACCTCGGCGCCCTTACACACCTGATCAATCGCCAAGAAAGCCCGCGGCTTGCGGTGGCTGGTAGAATGACTTCCGTCCAAACTGGAAACCTGACATCCGCAGGGACCCTCAATTTGAACCCACAAGGTTGCAAGGTGCTCCCGACCGTCGTGACAGACCCAACGAACCTGGCCCGTACAGACCACCTCCTGCTAGGGGACAAGTCAAACCCGCAGTGAAAAACAACCGTCACACATCCACTGACAACAGTGTTGAAGATCTGAGGAAGCAATTCGAAAGCTTGAGATCAATTTTGCACAAGCTATGCAAGAGCTCGGAAGCAGGGATCGTGAGATCAAGTATCTGAGGGAGGCACTACAACAGACCTCACCGGGACAGCCCAACGGAGCTCGCAACCAACTGAACCACATGCGCATCTTCAGTTCTACGTTGAACGCCAGGTCCGTGACGACGACGAAGAAGACAAGTTCCTGAATGACATAAGCACACAACAAGTCTTGGCCTCCATATTTGCCAAACATGCCCGTGATGAAGACGACGTCTACCAGCGCATGCCACACAAGCGTGCTGCTTATGATCCTCACAACAGCCCTTGGAGCCCTCC